>CAJPEX010002250.1:2992-14357 GCA_905338405.1 Notodromas monacha
GGAACTCTGACTCCTAGTACAGAGGATCGGTGATCAACTGATTTATCTAGAGCTGGACCTAGGTTTTTATACCAAATTGTGGGTCCTAGATTTAGGGGCAAGAGTTTAATGATATACAGTTCATTGCTTTCGAAACTTGGTTGAGAAAGTACTGAATCTGTGGAATATGCGGGTCTCCTGACTGAAAGGGTAAAATTTACATTACCTGATAAGCATCAGTCTTGAAACACTGTTTCAAGATACGCATATTATTATTCGTAAACTATGCATGGCTGCCCTTTTGGGTATTATGCATGAGTGGGTTTTTCGAGGAGAGGATGCACCACAAAGGTGCCTGGTGAGAAAAGCTCACCACAATCAAATATCGCACTTTGGCGAAATTCCTGAGCGTATAGTTTTTTCGCATTCGTAACAAATTTTTACTGGGAAAATGAGTGTCCCTATGTTGAATTGTCCGCAGGTCGAGGAGTCGTCATGTGGGGGTCTCACTGCATAGTCATGATGCATCACCAGAAAAGGTTTTCACTTGCAACAACATCTGTGATACCTCGTGACCTCGTTCATTTTCCGAAGCCCAAAGCCGTTATTGTGGTCGTTGGGATGTAAGAAAAAAAAGTAAAAAGGACTCATCGGCTTAAAGAAAAGTACGTTGAGGGGTCGAAGAATGAGGCAAAATCATGTCATGTCGTTAAAAGGACAACTACGTGCATGACAAAGGCAGAAAAGGGCGATTTCCGTTCAACGCAATTTTAACTTCTTGTCTTTCCGACGCTCGTGCATATTTGGCTATTTTTCTTTCATTCTTACAGGAAGGCATCTTCAAACCAGCTGCGGGGAGGAAGTGAAGTCGTAAGAGCACTCCATTGTCGGGAGAAGCGTATTCAAAAAAATTTCCCCAACGTTTGCAGTTGCATAAAAATGCGCATTAGGTTCAACGCAAGTTTTACGACTCCAATTAGCATCCCAGGTTTCCGAGGAAAATATTCCAGTCGCAGCAAGCGAGGGGAATTTCCTTGGGAGCTTTCGCAATGCCGATCGCCGGAGTAAAACGCAGTACGATTTTTATTGACTTCCAACAGTCAAGCTCTCCTAAATGTGGCAAACATTTACGGTTCCGTCCGCTTGCAACGAGCTTGTGTCCGCTGTTATTTTCGCACTACGTTAATGAGAGGTGCCTTGTTTTTCCAGGTATTTGTACGCTTGTGAGGAAATAAACACGAATGCATCCTGCCCACCGCTGAAGAAGGTCGTAATTTCGACTTGGCATGCCTAATTAATATTCCATGGGAGATTCAGTCGCGGAACTTTCATCGAGTCCATTCAGGCGAACGTTGAATAATTTTTCACTGAATTCCTCGAACAAATGCGAGCGCAATAATATACGAGTATATTCGTACTCCATCTTCAAAAAATACCAGAAAAATAATTAGAGGTTGCGAGTTAGGGAAACAAGCATTTTTTTTTTTTCAAGGGAAAATTACAGGATATGGTGATAGTCTGGGCTTTATATTGCTGAATAAATAAGTTGACAGTACAGTATGCTGAACTTGGAGGCAAGGGTTTAACTGCCCACTTTGTAAAAGGAAAGAAAATTTTTGTGGTTTAGTTTAAAGTTAACGAAAAAGAGAAGGGACACGGTTATTTTATTACCGGTTTTCCGGACGTGTTTTAAGCTTAAGACCTCCAAACTCCTCCCTTCGGAAGCAGTTGGAAAGATGCATTATTCTTCAGGAAATTCAGACAGGGGCTGGACAAAAAGTCGACTTCCCGAGGTTCAATAAATTGTTTCAGCGTGAACTGATATTTCACGTAGACAGAATTGAATCACGGATTTATAAAATACCGAGTTTTCGCACATTCCAACAGCTTGGGGATTCCTCCTGCGTGATCACGAACGTTGCTGCTGCGCCATATGCTGATGGTCGATTCGGTTCTGAGTGGACTTAACACGAAGAAATGATGTTTCTTTCTCGTTTAACGAGCTATTCTTACGTGAAAATTCTCTTCGATATTTGCCGTCGATTTCGTTGAAATTCAGCGTGCGTTTCATTTCAAGATTGATGGCCCGCCTTCAATCAGTAACCGCACGATTCGGCGCGTGACAGACAAGTGTGCGCCAAATACAGCGAAAGTATTTTCTTAGCCTCATAAAATACTGAAGCTTGGCTTTGTGTTCGATTAGTCGCCAGACGCCACGAGAGATTTCCTCTGACTGAGGCGTCCTAATGAGGGAAAGGAGAAACCATGCAGTCAAATTCAAAAAAAAGTGGGATCCCGACAGTCGGACGATTCGACTCGGAGATGACTTTTGAAACTGAAACAAACCCGCCCAGAAATCCCGACGATGTCCCGAGATACAGAAAACTTGCGTCTTCTCAATTCTTTTAAATTTGGATATCTTTCAAGTTGAAAAAAATCAAGATAATATTACTATAATTCATGATTTTTTTAAACACATGCTAATTTCGTGCTTCTGTTTTTAACGTTCTTCTCATCAGGTGTTAATACAGTAGTATAAGCGAGACATGTTGACGATCTTAGCTTCTTGAGCTCCTCCTGATTCCAGAAGATCAAATTCCGTACGGGTTTCTTACGCAGTTATGTTCTGCAGCTTGTGAAATTGAGAAAGAAAAATGGTTACTTTCCTGTTATCTCTGAACCTCATTCCTAGACCGCACTACCATCCAGACAAATCTTTAGGACGAGTCCATAATCACGACGACCTACCAGAAACTGTGAATTTTTCTTTTCTGCATTCTGCTGAAACTGATTTTGGGAGGCAATTAGGTAAAGTTAGGTTAGGTCAGGTTTTTTTAGTTACAAATATCTTTCAACTAACATAACCTGACCTAACCTAACTTAGGTTAGGTCAGGTTAAATTGGTCAGAGGAAAGGTACAGAGATAACAGGAAAGTACCGAAAAATGTTATTCAGTTTTTCGGGGACTTCATTCCTAATTCTTGATGAACAGGAGCACTTCATTCAAGTCTAACTGCAAATGTGATCCGACATACGGACGCGAAACATGGGGGCAATGTCAGAGCACTAATTATACGTCCGCATCTTGGGGTCTCACTTTACTCTGTGTCTATTGGTAATTAGCTACTTGATGATTTCCTCCGGGATTGAATCGTGTCTCAGGTGTGTGCAAGCACCATTTCAGGATGCACGCACCCAACTGTCAATTTTATTCAATTTTTCGGGCAACGATTTTCCTCGGCAACCTGAAATTTGCTCGTAATATATTCCGCCGCTGGAGTGAACCCGATAAATAGGCCTCCTCAATATTTGAGAAGAAAAGGTCGAATTTCAGCAATATCGAAACTCTTATCGCGAAAACGTGAATAAAGAGGGGAATAAAATTCGCTTCATGGATTCATCAAAGATTTGAATGCTACGCCTGTGCCTGAATTGCTCAGATTATCAACTTTTTTTTTTTTATGTCGAGCAAGACTCGATGCTTGGATTCTGAGGCCTCGATTAAAGTGCGATCGAGATCGCCGACTCTCCAGCAACAGGCACTTCAAACTCATTCCGGGTAACTTGAATTCCATTTCATTTCATTTCTGTACGCGCGCAGGAAAGAAAAGAAAATGGAAGAAAAGGGTTGCGCACGGTGGTTCCGATTTCGACATCCGGAGAGAGCCCAATCAACCGGGGCAGGGACTCATTCTTCTCAGACGCAGTGACGACGCAACCGGAACAAGGAAGAAGGCTCTCGCATCGCATCGCGAAACTCGATGAGCAGCGAGCGACGACGAGTTCCTCCGAATGAATACCCCGAAAACAAGACCCTGTTTCCGATCGCGCGGCGTCTCTGGAACCGAACCGTCGTCGTGCTCCCGATTCATCAGCTCGTTTCACGTGAATGGGGGGAAAACAAAAACAAAACAAAACGACGAGAAAGACGGGCCTCGATCTAATTGCATCCAGCCGGCGACGATTGTCATTGTGTTCGGAGAGAACAAAACACCGGGGAAATCGGGGGGGAAAAAAAAGGACCCGAACGCACTTCTGCCTCCGGGCGTCGGGCTGTTTTCTCCCTGCGCCGCGTTTCGCGCCTGCGGGCACAAAAGGCAAAAACACAAGCACTTAATTGACCGCCGCGGAGTCGAACCTGCTGTCGGCCCTGGGAGAAAAATCTCTTCCTGCTCCCAGAATAATTCATTGCCACCACGGACTGCACGCAAGGCACAATTTTTTTTTCATTTTTGTCCTTTTTTTTCCTGTGCTGAAATCAAGCGCCGACGTTCTCGGCAAGTCTTTTTCTGAATCACGGAAAATCCTTCTTGATCCACCATCCTTCGATTCAACCCGGAACAAGACGTGGTTCCCCTTCTAATTCGAAACAAATCGAGGCTCCCTTGATTCATTTTTATCCGGGAAATACGGTTCGTATCGAAAGAAATCGTTACACCGGAAATTGCTTTCTCAAATCGGTTGACCGTTTTATTCAGCCAAATTTCATGGGTTTCTCGGAATCTTGCTAATAGTTTTTTTTTTTAAACATAAAATCAAGCTCTGAAGTTTCAAAAACACCGTTCATAAATTACAACTCACTTCTCCGAATGAGCGGATGCAAACAATATCGACTAACAACGTTTCACATGCCTTCGGTTTACGACATCTTGAGAAATTGCGGGATACTTTTCAGTACAATATATTCAACAAGTTGAATTTGGAATGAAGCGCCATTTACAGTACAGTACACTAAAAAAAAAAGATCGAACCTTGACGCATTGATGCCGTTAGTTTTCCTAAAAGATTTCTTTTCAAATTTGGAAAAGCGCATCAACTCTGACTCACTTGCGGGGAGAAATTAGTTTTAAAAATTTTAAAACACATTTTGACGAGGGTGACGAATTTAGTACACTTCGATTGAAAGCATAGGAAACACAAATTAATAGCAAAGCTTGTGAAATTTCCAGAATTTTCTTCAGCGGAACAGCAATGATTTTCCTCGGCAACCTGAAATTTGCCCGTAATATATTCCGCCGCTGGAGTGAACCCGATAAATAGGCCTCCTCAATATTTGAGAAGAAAAGGTCGAATTTCAGCAATATCGAAACTCTTATCACGAAAACGTGAATAAAGAGGGGAATAAAATCCGCTTCATGGCTTCATCAAAGATTTGAATGCTGCGCCTGTGGCTGAATTGCTCAGATTATCACTTTTTTTTTTTTTTACATCGAGCAAGACTCGATGCTTGGATTCTGAAGGCCTCGATTAAAGTGCGATCGAGATCGCCGACCTTTTCAGTGACGATTGGGAATGTATTTCTAGTCCTGATATTAACCGAGAGTGGCGATGGATCATTCGTCAGAAAAGGAATGGATTTAGGTGATGGAAGCCCGACAAGATGATTACCCCAGGCGCCATCAGGTTTCCGGACATTCATGTCCACGCAATAAGGAATAATAGGTTTTCCCCTTATCCCTCGTCAATAGTCAACGGCTGTTTGGTTTTTTTTCATAATATAGGACTAATTGGCAGCCAAAAACCTTCGTCCGATTCAACCGAAGTGCGCTGTGCGTCCCGGCAGATTAATTATCAAAGGCATTTCTCCACCTTCCATCATTTAAAATTTTGAGTGCGATCATAATTTTCTACACTTTTAAAATCATCGCATCGTGAAACTGGGGAAAGAAGCTTCAAAGGAAACCGTGAATAGAATAACCAAGTTTCATTCCATGTAACGAGGCGGTCATCAACGTTATTATCAAATTAAAGGGTCTCATTTTCTTTTCACTGCGCTAGAAGAAAGCATGAAATCCCAGCATTTATTTGCGTGGTTACTGATTATGATTTAAAAAACGTTTTCCTAGATTATTCAAGGCTTGAATCAGTTGAATCTCTGCGTTAGAATCCATTCCAGCAAAGTCAATAGCACGGGAGAATACAGTACACCTAGAATGGGACCCCGATATATGAACGCCCCAACATATGAACGATTCGACTTAAGGACACTCGAAAATTCAAAACTCTGTCCAGCATCCGGCCAATGCCCCGAAATACAGACACTCTCCAACATTTCTGGAACACATTGAAACATTTTATTTTTATAAATTTGAATTGCTCTTGAATATTCACGAAAAAAATTAATTAGTGTAATTCTGAAATTAGTCTAATTTATAATCAAGAGCAGGCTAATTTCGTGCCCTTTTCTTGAACGTCTTTTCCATCATGTGTGCAAATTATAGCTAGAATTGTAATTATTCGTCGCTTCTGATGCCAAGAGATCAGATTCTGTGCGGTTTTCTTCTGCACAGTTATTTTCTGTATTTTGTGAAGTTGAGAAAAAAATTATCAAATTTTTGAGGACTTTATTCCTAATTTTTGAAAAAAAAATGAAGAACCGATTGAATATGTTCCCACTGAAGTCTCCATCAAAGAGAAAAAGTAACCCGACATAACGTACGCTCCAACACAGGGAAAAGGTCCAAGCACCAATTACGTCCGCATCTCGGAACCCCACTGTGATTGAATACGCTGCTTTTCGTATTCCCATGCGACAAGCAATCAAAAGAAGTTTCTTTTCACGCCAGAGCCCGGTCTTCAAATGCCATCGACGTGCTCCTTTCAGATTCCAAATCCACGCGCTGAAAGCCCGCTCGAAAAAAAAAAAGAAACTCTGCTGCTTCCGAGTCGCAGAGGTTTCGTAACGAAGAATTATGGATCATTGTCGAAATGGGGGAATCTTATGGCGTAGGATTTCACGATGGATACCAGCACGCCCGTCACGGGTCATCAAATTTCCTGGGCCAGCGCAATACTTCAATTCCGACACGGGTTCGTGCAGCAACGCATCAAGGGTCCCCAGGGAACAATTCCAGTAGCGCCGCAATTGAAAATCTGACTGTCGGGGCGTTGGCTGAAGCCACTTAATGACGCAGAAGCGCTCTAGCTCTCCGTGTGCCCCTCTTTCAAGGGGACTCTTTTTTTTCTTTTGTTTTTCGGTCCGCGTTTTAATCTAAAGTAAAGGCTCAGGGTCTCAGATTATCTAGATTCTAGAATATTCGAACGCGTCCCAAAACGATGCACGCCAAAACAACGCGAAGTTAAAAGCATGTCGGAGATCAGCGAGCAACTCCAGGTGAATATCAACCAAACTTGAAGAAAATCATGCTCATGTTGGTTATTCTGTTGATTTATTGATTGGAATACGAGCTTCACACAGGTGATTTCTCTCTACAACGAATTATTTTCGGTCCCTTGAGTTTTGTCAGAGAGAGAGAGAGAGTCCAAAATGTTTCCTCACATCCCGCAACAAACCCACTCAATAATTAATTCTGACATATAAAACATGAACAGATGCATAAAAAATAAAAAGTGCTGAAATACTAATTTGCTATGTGGGTATTAGAAGAAAATAAATCACAGTGCAGCACATACAAATATCTGAATAAGGGATTGCTATATTTTTATTGAGCAACAATTTGAAGCACAAAGGTTCAGCCTGTTCCCAGATGATCTTCAAGTGATTTAAAAATTTAGGAGAGATTTCTGAAGATAAATTATATAAAGCTGACAATTTTTCCTAGTCCTTTAAGGTTTGTTCAAGTACCATTTTATCAAATTGTGAGAATCCTAAGTCTTCCGGGAGTTCAATTTTTATGGTGTGTAATTCTGGGCATAAGAAAAGGAAGTGTTCTGTTGATGCATTTATTGCATTCTTCGGAAACCCAAACTGAATTGAACGAACTGCATCGCTGTCTGCCGCTTTGAAATCGTTTTCTAATTTTCGAAGTCGGATACAAATACTTGTGCAATAAGAATTGGCATGTAATTAAAATATATCACAGTATTCGCGTGTAATAATTTCAAAAAAAGACTCTGCGCCATAAAACTTTGTGAGGCTTCAGACTTTGCAGGCAAGAACACAACGTCCGTGGGTAAACCCCATTGCGTATTTAACCTATTAAGCTTGTGCTGAGGGCCGGAGACGGGTGCCTGGTTCAGGCCGTTGCAACCTTGGGCCGGCAGCAGGGGTGAGCGTGGGGCCGCAATCCAATTACCCCCCCCCCCCCTCGGAGAATTGATATTTGTCGCCTGCGGGCGCGATTCGTAAAAATAAATGCGCCAGAAAGTACTCTCATTAAAGGGTTTCGTGGCATTTGAGTGCGTGTGTGTGGGGGGAGGAAGCTCCCCGAGGAGCACAAGGCCTTGATCGGATTCCGACCGCTCGCATTCTTAATCACCGTAATTATACGAATACGGATCCCGTGGAATCCCGACTGGGATTAGCCCAGAGACTCTCGCATGCACACAAGGATTCACGTCACGCGTTCGGAGAGTGCTGCGTCCGCAGATGCGGCTCTCGGCCACACCAACTGACGACTCTTCCGTTTATTTTCATTCATTTTTTATTCTATTTCCGTCTCTTATTCCTTTGCACGATTCCGATTCGTCCTCTTCCGTTCCAAACATTAACGCCCGGGAGAAAACCGCATAGAGNCGACTGGGATTAGCCCAGAGACTCTCGCATGCACACAAGGATTCACGTCACGCGTTCGGAGAGTGCTGCGTCCGCAGATGCGGCTCTCGGCCACACCAACTGACGACTCTTCCGTTTATTTTCATTCATTTTTTATTCTATTTCCGTCTCTTATTCCTTTGCACGATTCCGATTCGTCCTCTTCCGTTCCAAACATTAACGCCCGGGAGAAAACCGCATAGAGTAAATTTGACGATCGCTCTCATCATTGAATGCGCGAAGACGCAATAATGGGGTCAGTGTATAGCTGCACATTTATCAGAAAACACAGACGGAAAAACATTCCTAGCAAGTTATTCACTTCTTTTTTTTTCGTTGTTGCTTAAAACACACTTCGTAGATTCAAAATTTTGAGCAATAATTTCGATACAATCACTACAAGGAGCGACAGTTACAGTGTGTGAAAGTTACGTCTTTATTTACGGATCTTTAAAATCCGCCCAAGTTAGGTAGCAACTTCCCTTCAATGCAATCTGGGTACTAAAACCACTTAAAGGTCCAAAAGAGATGCACTGACAAAAGTGACCGAATGCTAGCACAGGGAACGACATTACTTACTGATAATTTATGATATCTATGATGGTTCTGTTTCTCTGTTCTGCATGTGCAGTTTTGCTTGACTGCACATGCAATCAAGCAATTTGACTATTTTATATATTGGTTCAAAAATAATTAATTTTTTCAGCCAGCCCGACACATTTTTAGAACCCTGTGACATGGGTGAAGAACTCCGGCTGTAACTGGAAAGTTTTCACCCATCGTCATGCAGAAAATTAAAAAAAAACATTTGTAAAAATCCGAAAAATAAATCTCAGGCTATATCATGATTTTTTTTTCAATAATCACACCTACTCTAAAAACGTAAGAGGTAGCGTCCAAGTGGACCTCTGGTTTTTCACCACCTCAGTGAATCGGGTTCCAGTTTCCAGACACCAAACTCAAAAGACACGGCAAATCGCGCTCAGGCGAGTACCGGAAAAATGACTGCGGAAAACCGTGCGTCTGACTTCTCACAATCATCCCGTGTCTCCGAAGGCGAAGAGACGAAATCAGGGAATCCGTCGGAGGGAAAAACCGAGAACCGTCGAGGAAAAAACGTGCGAGTCATGCATCAGGAGCAATAGCCGGGGTTCGGCTCGCCGAGCAGGAAATGCGAGACGGGGATGAATTTAATGAGTGCACCGGGGATCAATTAGCAACGCGCTCCCACTTGTTCTCAGGCACGGGTTTCCATGATTTCGTAACTTGTGTGTGTGACTCACGCGAAACAGCCTTCCGAATATTGTACCCCGAGAATCGGGAGTCTTTGACGAAATAGGTAAGTATAGGGGGGAACGTGCGAAAATTTCGCCGCGCTCTTTTCGCTTCCATGATTCCAAGACAAAGAACATTCGAAGGTGGATGTCCTCGAAAGTTGTAGAATACAGTACAGAACACCAGTTTCGGAATTATCCTCGAAAAGAAATACCGCGGACGATAACTTCAAATCATGCGTGATTCAGGCGGCAGTCGCCTGCATTATACATGAGGAGATCCGAAAGTTCCGAGGAAAGTTATGGAAATTACACTCGTCCTTATTTTATCCGGCGGCAAGAAAACCTAATCGACATTTCACTACACTCTTCGATGCATGTCATTAAGCAGGTGAATCAACTCGCAGCTACCGCCAATCTTTCCCCTCTTGGCAATTTTCCTCAATCAAGTCACACTCGTGGAAATTTGAGAGCCGGAGTTTCTGAATAAAAAAAAAATATTGTAGTTGAATATTGTAGTACAACGCAATGTTAAATGAATTACTTTATAAGCTTAAACAGCAATGTGATATCGGGAATGTAGACATGACTACCGAAGCAACATTACTCTACAACTAAATAGTGCGGGGCAAAGTTTCTAAAGACTACGTCGTCCGTGACGAAACCTGCACGTTTTTTTGCGTCAAAACTGGTGCCAAATGAGTTTCAAAACGATTAATACGTTCAAACCCCATCAAGACACCCCGGATAAAGTCCCAACCTTAGAAACCGCCAACATTTTATATAAAAAAAATTTCCTCGATGTTTAAATACTGTATAGAAAACCACAACTGATCTTGTTTGGTGAAACAAGATTACTTTTCGGAATGAGTTCCGTTCTCTTTACAATGCCGACATTGGGACAGAATTATAATTTCTACCAGGGTCTTACATTTTTGAGAGAAAATAGGCGAACGGTTATTCTGTAGAACATTGCATAGACCTAATTTCAAAATTCAAACTAGTTTGATGGAATGTATTTCATTTTCTGACAGAGGAATCCATACACAGTGTCAAAAAATTACTCATTTGAAAATTATCAAGTTTCTACAGAGAGTTATTTCTGCTATTTTTCGAGAAAATAAAATGCATAATTTTTAAAAATGAACCCAGTGATAGACCGCCAAAAAGCTCTCGAGACCAATTTTTGACATCAAACCGGGGTTTCACTGAATATGATACTGTGCTTCCAGACTAAAATATTGCATCTCACATTAAGAAATGATGCGATGTATTCTTTCCAGACTGTCGGACCTCCCCATGCACTCGTAAAATCGTCGATTTACGGCAATTCACACGCATCGATCACAAGCAGCAGCGGAAGATGATCACGACAAAACTGATCTTGGGAGGTGGTTAGGTAAATTTAGGTTAGGTCAGGTTATGTTAGTTACAAATATCTTTTAATCAACATAACCTGACCTAACCTAACTTCACCTAACCGCCTCCCAAAATCAGTTTCAGCAGAAACCTAACGAAAGCAGAAACTGATTTTGGGAGGCGGTTAGGTGAAGTTAGGTTAGGTCAGGTTATGTTGATTAAAAGATATTTGTAACTAACATAACCTGACCTAACCTAA
>CAJPEX010002250.1:14552-42253 GCA_905338405.1 Notodromas monacha
GTGATGTTCCTCGCTGTCAATGTCACACACTTTCAATGCAGAAATAAATGCCTAGAAATTTTAGGCGGGTTCAATCCATCGTTGAAGGGAAGTTACGTTAGACCCATGATTTTGGTGAATTTCCAGGAAAAGAGATGCACTGACAAAAGTGACCGAATGCTAGCACAGGGAACGACATTACTTACTGATAATTTATGATATCTATGATGGTTCTGTTTCTCTGTTCTGCATGTGCAGTTTTGCTTGACTGCACATGCAATCAAGCAATTTGACTATTTTATATATTGGTTCAAAAATAATTAATTTTTTCAGCCAGCCCGACACATTTTTAGAACCCTGTGACATGGGTGAAGAACTCCGGCTGTAACTGGAAAGTTTTCACCCATCGTCATGCAGAAAATTAAAAAAAAACATTTGTAAAAATCCGAAAAATAAATCTCAGGCTATATCATGATTTTTTTTTCAATAATCACACCTACTCTAAAAACGTAAGAGGTAGCGTCCAAGTGGACCTCTGGTTTTTCACCACCTCAGTGAATCGGGTTCCAGTTTCCAGACACCAAACTCAAAAGACACGGCAAATCGCGCTCAGGCGAGTACCGGAAAAATGACTGCGGAAAACCGTGCGTCTGACTTCTCACAATCATCCCGTGTCTCCGAAGGCGAAGAGACGAAATCAGGGAATCCGTCGGAGGGAAAAACCGAGAACCGTCGAGGAAAAAACGTGCGAGTCATGCATCAGGAGCAATAGCCGGGGTTCGGCTCGCCGAGCAGGAAATGCGAGACGGGGATGAATTTAATGAGTGCACCGGGGATCAATTAGCAACGCGCTCCCACTTGTTCTCAGGCACGGGTTTCCATGATTTCGTAACTTGTGTGTGTGACTCACGCGAAACAGCCTTCCGAATATTGTACCCCGAGAATCGGGAGTCTTTGACGAAATAGGTAAGTATAGGGGGGAACGTGCGAAAATTTCGCCGCGCTCTTTTCGCTTCCATGATTCCAAGACAAAGAAGAACATTCGAAGGTGGATGTCCTCGAAAGTTGTAGAATACAGTACAGAACACCAGTTTCGGAATTATCCTCGAAAAGAAATACCGCGGACGATAACTTCAAATCATGCGTGATTCAGGCGGCAGTCGCCTGCATTATACATGAGGAGATCCGAAAGTTCGAGGAAAGTTATGGAAATTACACTCGTCCTTATTTTATCCGGCGGCAAGAAAACCTAATCGACATTTCACTACACTCTTCGATGCATGTCATTAAGCAGGTGAATCAACTCGCAGCTACCGCCAATCTTTCCCCTCTTGGCAATTTTCCTCAATCAAGTCACACTCGTGGAAATTTGAGAGCCGGAGTTTCTGAATAAAAAAAAAATATTGTAGTTGAATATTGTAGTACAACGCAATGTTAAATGAATTACTTTATAACGAATTTGTCGTTACACTATAGCCCTTACATCTGTACTGATGGCTTCGTTGTAATGAGATGTTGATTTATCACGCCCCGTTTCAAAGATTTCTGATGCAGCAGGCACTGCTTTGGACGTGCAAAAAACACGTCAAAACTGGTGCCAAATGAGTTTCAAAACGTTTAATACGGTCAAACCCCATCAAGACACCCCGGATAAAGTCCCAACCTTAGTAACCGCCAACATTTTATATAAAAAAAAATTTCCTCGATGTTTAAATACTGTATAGCCTTGTGAACGCTGAAAAGCGGCAAATAAAGTTTTCTGTTCATTCATTCATACTGTATAGAAAACCTCAACTGATCTTGTTTGGTGAAACAAGATTACTTTTCGGAATGAGTTCCGTCCTCTTTACAATGCCGACATTGGGACAGAATTGTAATTTCTACCAGGGTCTTACATTTTTGAGAGAAAATAGGCGAACGGTTATTCTGTAGAACATTGGATAGACCTAATTTCAAAATTCAAACTAGTTTGATGGAATGTAATTCATTTCCTGACAGAGGAATCCAAATACAGTGTCAAAGCATTACTCAATTGAGAATTATCAAGTTTCTACAGAACGCGTATTTCTGATATTTTTCGAGAAAATAAAATGCATAATTTTTAAAAATGAACCCAGTGATAGACCGCCAAAAAGCTCTCGAGACCAATTTTTGACATCAAATCGGGGTTTCACTGAATATGATACTGTGCTTTCAGACTAAAATACTGCATCTCACATTAAGAAATGATGCAATGTATTCTTTCCGGACCTCCCCATGCACTCGTAAAATCGTCGATTTACGACAATTCACACGCATCAATCACAAGCAGCAGCGGAAGAGGATCACGACAAAACTAATTTTGGGAGGCTGTTAGGTAAAGTTAGGTTAGGTCAGGTTATGTTAGTTACAAATATATTTTAATTAACATAACCTGACCCAACCTAACTTTGCCTAACCGCCTCCCAAAATCAGTTTCAGCAGAAACCCAACGAAAGCATCACCTAACCGCCTCCCAAAATCAGTTTCAGGAGAAACCCAAAGAAAGCAGAAACTGATTTTGGGAGGCGGTTAGGTGAAGTTAGGTTAGGTCAGGTTGAATTGGTCAGAGGGAAGGTACAGAGATGACAGGAAAGTAGGTACTGAGATAACAGTAAAGTACCAAAATCTCCCCGAAACCCCAAACTGGCTTCCTTGGCATCATTCCCCGGATCTCGGCGTCATCACATCACATTCGATACGCGACGACAAAAAAAAAAAAGGGAGGACAAGAAGAGAAAACTGACCTGCGGCAGGATTTGCACTTCGATGACCTCCTGGTCGGCGGTGACAGTCGGCTGGTCGTCCTCCGGCACCATGCTCAGCGCCGTGGTGTTCATGGGGCTGTTGATGCCGCTGTGGAGCCCCGAGTCCTTGACGGACAACGGACTCCGCACGTTGGCCATGCTGGTGGCGGTCAAGGCGCCGCCGATGGTGCCTGTCTGGCTCCGGTTGCTCTGCCGGCTGCCCGGCCGGGACGACACGTGGTTCGGGAACGTGCCAGCGTGACCCATGGTCAGCAGCGGCGAGATCCCGTTGTGTCCGTTGTGCCCGTTCGTCGCATGAGTCGGGATCCTGAGGAAACGAATTACAGTCATTACTCTGTCAGGGACAAAAAAAAAAAATAAAAAAAGCGAGGCAAATAATCGACTTCATGACGCGAAATAAAACGTTGGATCAGCACGGCACAGTACTGCATTGCACTCTCTTCTCGAACCATCAGCCCCACCCTATTATTCGCAGCATTTTTTTTTTCTTCGGCAAACACAGCCTGATCGCCGTCCACACAAAAATCCAAACACAATACTGTACTGCACATATGACTGACAAGCCAAACCATATTCAACTGAATGATTAAACTTTCGTATTGCACCTCCAGACTTCTTTTTTTTTTTTTCAAAACTATGCGGCTATCGTTTCTTCACAGCTATATTCGCATGCTTATTTTTCTTTTCATGCCGTGAATGCCGAAAATTTTAAGCAGCATGAAATGTACTACAGTACTTCCGGATTCCGCACTGAAATTCTATGTTAGTGCAGTATATGAGGTCAGCACTCGGAGACTTTAGATTTCTGCAACCGAATGCAGGGTGAAAAGGGAATTTTGTCAAGACTGGAGCAAAAATAATTTATGAAGCCTTGCAAGTTTATCCTATTGAGGTGAAATGTAAAAAGGACCAGACAAAATAATTACCGTTCGCCGTAAAGAAAAAAAATACGCCTTTCTGCACAGGTTATTTTCCTGCCAAGTCATTGAAAATTTTCAAAATAATCCCGGGCATTCGAATCCAATTGAGTCCAGAAATGGAAACTGACATTCGGCTCGTCGAAGAAAATTTATTTCCATTAACTATCACAAGCGTAAGGAAGGGGAAAAAATTAAGGTGATTCAGCGTATGTGTTTTAGTCATGATTCAGTCGTAATCAAATACGGAATTCCTCCATTCAACCGTATATTTGATAAACAAAACAAAAAATATATCCTTCAAGTCGTAAAACCTGTTGTGAAACATAAGACGGAAGTGGTTTTGAAAATATTTTCAACATGCTTTCCTAGGACTTCTAGAACTGTTCCTTGCTATGAATACTATGGTAGAGTCTTCAATTCCGATCTTTCCACACGTTTTGCGAAAATTTCAACTTTCCGGACTTCGCGCAAGGGACTCAGAAGTTCAAGTAATGTTTCGCTCACTGTAGGAAAATAAATCATAGGTTAACCTCGTCTAAAAGAACATTTGTGCCGGTTCTTGATCCCTCAGTTCATCAGCTGCGACGTAATACTACAGACACATTCATTAGGATTACATCCCGTTGATCCAGCAGTTTTTCAACTGTCGCAAAGCTCCTCGGAGATTGCACCTCTTTTATCCACGCCTGGGGTTGTATTCTTTTCGTGCGAGGGACACGAGCTACACTTGGCGGAATTCAGATTCCGCGGATGACCGGTTTAAAATCCCGACCGAAGAGGCATGAGGCAACCTTTACAGGAAACCCAACAATGTTGGGCAGCATTCCAGGTCACTCCCTCGAAACCGGGTGGACAAAGCAGAGCAATTCAAAGCTTCCGAAACATTGTCGAGGTGTGGAACAACGGATCGAAGATACCTAGGGGAGTGGTTGAAAATACAGCGTAGATATCTCGAATCACTTAAATCAGACAAAGGAAAAGTTTGCGTCACGTTTTGTATTTTACACAACCGGAAAAAATTAAACTATTACTTCAACCAAGAAAGAATTTTCTTTACACTAAACGCGAAGTAAGCAGCGATTTTTTTAAACAACTTCGAGTGAATAGTCGAAAATTCGCAACTTCTCAATCAACTGAAGATTAATGCGCACGTTCGTCTGCTAAAATATCTTTCGATAAAAATGTCTGAGCCTCAAAACAATATTTACGTTATCCGCTCGGAAATTGCACATTTAATATTTAAGCATATGTACGTATGCATGTGAATGTTTTTTTACATGGGTCAAAGTCACTTCGGCTGAAAATAATAAACCGTCGCGCATTTTTGTGAAGAACCATTCCAATAATAGCAAATTCATCATTCACAAGGAACTTTCATTTTACAGTAGCAAATTTTGCTGATGCTTTTGCAGTCAGAAAATGTCACGCTTTCATCTTTCTTTTTCCTACTTCAAACGAGTACTTCGAGGAGCCATCACAGACAGGAGCGAATTCAAAATTCGTGCGTTCATCTGCGACCCAAAAATATTCCGTAACCCAAATCGACGATTTCGGAAAAAATGAATGGTTGATTTCGAACCGTGCCTTTACAACAGGAAAAATATCGAAATGAGAGGAAAGCGAGAAGACATCCAAACTGTCCCGTGAAATGAGACGGAAGCGTATAGTCAGCGAGGATTCCCACAGCGCCAAATCCCGACCGGAAGCAACCATGCGTGTCTCGCTCGCGATGCAAAAAGGGAAATGTCGTGAGAAACTGAGAAGAACCAAGTTCACTGGATAACGTCGTCGCATTCCCGACCTCGGCAGTCGGGGAGGCAAAAAAGCCAAACAAAAGCACAGTTAATGAAGCGTTCGTCGGGGAGATCCCGAAATCCGTCACGCCAGCGGACGTGATATAATGCAGTATTCGACTTCTTAACTGTGTAACTCTTTCTTCCCCCTTCCTTGCCTTGCCTTTTGTTTCCCGTCCTCGGGTTCGAAAAGCGCGGGTTCTTTTCGTCATCGTCGACAGTGGGTTCGTCACACACACACACACACACACACACACACACAAAAAGAAGCCACTCCCCGGAGTCGCTGGAATCCCGACGAGTTTCTTCCGCACTCATCGCGCGTCATCGAGACAACGTCGCATCAGGTCAAACTTCGCTTCGTTTCCCTCGACGCAACGCGCTTCCGTATCCTCCCACATCATGTCCAAGTTTTCCAATCCAGAATACACATTTCTTTCCAATAGAGGGAAAAAAAACTAGGGAAGAATATTTCAAAATACAGTACAGTACAGCTTCAAAATGCAATGACTGCCTGAAACGATGCGCTGACAATATAATGCAATTTGAATTCGCACATTCGACCTAAACTCAGCACATGTTGACGAAAAGCACAAAAAGTTTCAATTCAAAACGTAACCCAGGAAATGATCTCCGGTTAATCATGAGTCGAGTCAGCATTTTATTCGTTATTTTTTGACGACAGATAACCGATTATCGGAGGAAGAGGATCGATTATTTACTATTTCTCCTTTTTTTGCCACTAAATCATCACAAGAATATGTCATAACGGAGATTGCAAATTTAATTCGATTCGAAGCGCTTAATCACATCGCGGATAACCCGCCTAAAATTTAAAAAATGGGTTTCTTCGACGTTATCTGCCCTCAAAAGATTTCTGTGTTCGCTTCATCAAACACGCGATGATCATCCTTTAAATTAGGACACGTGTAGTCGGGTTAAATACGATTTAAGGATGCCATGAAAATTACCAGTGTTCGTAAATTATGAAGCACAGCAGCTAGTCATTATGTTTCATGCTGGATCATGCATGACCTTGTTATCAAATCGACTTATTTAGCTGTTGAGTCAAGTAGCCAAGGTGTTTGGTCAGCTTCGCGATGGTTTGCCATAGTTGGGTTCGGACGGTGGTGTCCCGGGTCGAACAGATGTCGCCCGCGGACTTTGAACTTTTCTCGGGACGACTAGATGTCGCCCCGAGCAACCCAGGTACAGCAAGGTACGACAGACGACGTGGCGTATGAAACGCCCCGTCGTCCATCGTATTCAGGAAGATTCTGGCGAATTCTGGACCTGAAAGAAAAAGGAATTTTCGAACAGAAATGTCTGTAAGAAAATAAAAAACAAGTTTCCCAAGAATCAACCAAACAAGCCAGCCCTGGAGATAGTATGACGACAGATAACCGATTATCGGAGGAAGAGGATCGATTATTTACTATTTCTCCTTTTTTTGCCACTAAATCATCACAAGAATATGTCATAACGGAGATTGCAAATTTAATTCGATTCGAAGCGCTCAATCACATCGCGGATAACCCGCCTAAAATTTTAAAAATGGGTTTCTTCGACGTTATCTGCCCTCAAAAGATTTCTGTGTTCGCTTCATCAAACACGCGATGATCATCCTTTAAATTAGGACACGTGTAGTCGGGTTAAATACGATTTAAGGATCCCATGAAAATAACAGGTGTTCGTAAATTATCAAGCACAACAGCTAGTCATTATGCTTCATGTTGGATCATGCATGACATTGTTACCAAATCGACTCATTTAGCTGTTGAGTCAAGTAGCCACGGTGTTTGGTCAGCTCCGCGATGGTTTGCCATAGTTGGGTTCGGACGGTGGGTTTCTAGGTCGACATCATGACGTCATTGTCGCGTCAAAAATTTAGAAAGGTATGGAATCAGCTGTAACAAAGGAGTACAGTACTGTTCTGTTACGAAACATTTCACGAAAAAAAGACGCAAAGCAGACTAAACGTCGCTAAACTAAAAAAAGGAATTCAAATTGGGAATCTTACATCCGGCCATTAATTTTCCATCAGACAGCGCCTAAAATCTCACGAGGTGCAATGCGATCTACCGCATTTACTCAAGTACCACGCGCACCTTTTTTTTTCTCAAATTTCAGAAGAAAAAAAGGGGTGCAGGTCATAAGTGGGTACACATTTTTCAAGAAGTTTTAGGAAGTTATGTGTGCATTATACTTGCTTATAATGGAGAAATTTGGAACAAATGTAACCAGAAAACTTTTTTTTTACTGAAAAAGTTGAAAATTGATCGGATTTATGTCAAGTTCATGTCTAAAGTTAATTTTTTTCGAAATTTTGTGGTTTTAGAGTCCCTAAAAATTGGGGCGCGCGTCTTCTTCGGGGATAAGATTTTAGCGAAATTTCCAACTGAAAAACCCTTGTGCCCGCCTTACTTGAGGGCGCGTGGTACTCGAGTAAATACGGAAATACGGTAATATCGTGGAATCTTCGGGGTCTAAAAAAGGGCGGGATATGGTTCCTTTCCGCTTTCATGGATCACTGCATCCGAACCGTGTTAGAAAAAGCGTCCAGGAGCGTCGACAGCGTGAAAGCGGGCGAAACGTAACCCAAGTCCCAATTAAAACCAATGCGACCCTAACCGCTACAAATGGGGACTCGGGACGCAGGTCATCACGGGACCCGACTATGACAATTACCGCGGCAGTAGTGCATTGACTCGAAGACGTTCCTCTCGGCGACGCAATGGGAATATCAATAATCCCTTCGAGAGGGCAGGCAGTCGAATGCGGCTCTTACGCGAGGGAATTACGAGAAATGAAACAACTCGGGACGAGGAGCCATTGGGAGTCTAACGGCCACGATCTTCCTGACCTCCGAGATCCGCTACGATTAATAAGAGAGTCAGTATTCCTCATCTCTCATTAAACAGACTGATCGGATCTGTTTCCAATGACTCACTGCACTCTACGACAGCGTGCGCAGCAAATATACCTCGTATTCACCAGACCTATAGGGTACAGTACATTTGGGAGAAAACGAAAGGGGTGTGTGTCAAAGGCGAGTATGCATTTTTCAAAAATTTTTCAGAAATTTAGGTGTGTGGTATACTTGACTTTCATAGAAAATTCCACACCGAATTCAACAGAAAAAAAACAATTTTACGTGAAAAATTGAAAATCCGTTAAATTCTGTTTCAATTCATGTGTAAATTCAAATTTGGGCGCTATTTTTGAAAGACAGTCAAACCTTGATAAGCCACCACCACTTGTTCATGAAGTGAATGGCTGTTCAGCAGCGTTGGTGGTTTATAAAAAGAGCTAAAATGATACAAAATCAAGTATAACGTACATTAATAGGAAATAAAATTTTTATTCTTCCAGAAAAAACCCTCTGATGAGCGAATTACGCCTTGTTATTTTTTCCATGACGTGAATTAAGTCCCCTTTGCTTTCGTTTTTTTTTTAATTGGAGAAACCCCACAAAAACTTGAATCCTGTTGATGTGCACTTGAAGAAAAAACTAAGATGCAGAAACATCTTGGAATTGTTCATGATTTTGGCAGATGGAGTTCCAATGGTAAAATCACTCGGTAAGATTTTTATTTTCAAAATAAATTGACAGTTGATGAGGGTGGTGGCTTCACCGGGTTTCACTGTACTGTACAGTATTTTAGTTTCCGAATACTGTAACTTCAAATGGGATGTGTGTCTTTCTCCAGTGAAATACCGAACATTTTTCGTTGTCAAACACACCATAAAACATGAGGCTAACAGCGGATTACCGCCACGACACAAACTTATTCAAACATGACGCCGGGTTAAAGTCAATTTCTTTTCTGATTTTTCGTTTAAAATACTGTACTGTACTATACGCATGTTCAAGTAGGAACCGTCGCCCCGACAGAATGACGATAGGGATCCGTAGAAACAGCCGCGGGTACGTAAAACTTAAATGGATCATAGTCCGGCAAACAATGTCTAGGATTCATTGATCACAGCTGGATAAGGGCAAGAATAGGAACGGCTGATAAGGAAACTACCCCGTTAGGAAGGACACGCAGGCCGTTATTTTCCAGTCCTTCAAGATCCTCCGCCACAGATGCTGTTTTCCCCCTTTTAAAGCGATTAAGGTTTATTTAAATATATTGAATATATAGCGGAATAATGACGAGTTGATGTGACGTAAAAGCTAGCCACGTCAAAGCTAAGTGCTGAGCGGAAACTGTTTCAGAAATATTTTGATAAAAGACAAGTTTAACGCAGAATAATGCAGCTTTCCCATTAGCCTATACTGCACAGTACTAGACATGTCCGCCGGAGGTCTGCAGATTAATCTTCACGCTGAAAAATGCATTTTAGAAGGTCTTCAGACGTCCCAGAAACTTAGAATATACTCTTGAACGTTCCGGAATATGATGTTGGGCACGGGATGCAGCATAGCAAACATTTCCACCGAAGCTTATTCAAAATTCATCGCTGAATTTAACAAATGGTCCCAATATTCAATTTCATGCCTAATTTACTACGCTGCTCCTCTAGTTGGTAAGGTCGGAGGACACCTTCTCCACGATGAATAGATAAGTTAACGATGGATTGCAACTCGTGACATCGTGATAATCGGCAGGGTAACAAAGCAGAAGTGGAAAATAAACCAGTAGCATTGTTCTTCATGGGACGGGTGTTTGATTCAAATAGCCACTATTGCCGAGCCAACGCAGTTATACTGTATCGCCATCAAGTCCGTCTTGAACGGAAAGGTGATTTGAATAGCATATCATTTCATGTACAGTATTTCTTCAACCTTCCGAACCATTCAGAACCCAAGAAAGTTCAGGAGTGATCAAATCGTCACGATGCAACCTACAAAGCATTTTATTCGTCCCATTATGAACTCACGACACGGTTTCGAAAATTCCCAGTGAACAGAAACTTTTCGCACATCTTCTCGAGTTAAATGAATTAATGCGAACGTACACTGCACATCAGTAATTTAGCTACTGAGCAATGTTTGCTCTGAAAATGGGCGTACATTTCTTGGACTCATTGAGGGCGGCATGACTTCTGGGTTTTTCGGGATTAAAAAAAAAATATTTAAAAAAATGTTTCGAACTTTGGGAGGGTCGCAGAAATCGGAAAGAGACGTCCAACAGCTCAGGGTAAACACCCGTGACGTCGAACAATGATCCTCGGATCCAGGGCTTTGTTTCGAGATACGTTTATAAGCCCTCCCCCCACATGGGTTCCCTGGACTAGTCTCCAGTCTAAACCGACGGAATTCCGCGTGTGTTCGGGCTCCACGTTTCCTCTACTCCACTCTCCATATCCGACGGGTTTCATGAGCGTAGAAATGCAGTCGTCAGGCCAGGCCGCAGCTCGGCGAACCAGGAATTAATTGACGGGAATGACACCGACAACAGGTGGACCCTGGGAGGCCCAGCTATCTATCAACACATCTCGCGGCCCGATGGTCGGTGCGGGCCCGGGTTCGACCGAGATTTAGGAAGCACCGCGGAGTCCGATCACGGGGCGATGACGAATGATACCCACGAGATAACTGCACCCGCAGTTTCCGGGGCACGAGGAACAGGGAAATAGTCATAATAATAAAACAAAAAAACATTCATTGTATTTAGAAGACAGCTGGACTCACTGGGCATGATATGCACAATGAAGCCAGGCATTTCTGTGTTCACCAGGGGCACCCAGGAAATCAAGTCTCTCGTTCCCGTGATGTTCCGCGGCCCGGGCAATGATCCGTCACGGACTCGCAAGAAACTTCTCGAGGGTCCCCATGTTCTGAATTAAAGCAGAAGACCGACGAGAGAATCGCTCACTGAACCTGCTTCATTCCGTGAGCGCAAAGATAATCCATCCATGCATCATGTAAAACTTCTCAACTACAGTAATCCATGCTTCAGAACAAAACTCCAGCAGGTTTGAATTTACTCGCAGCAGACGCCAGAATACGTATCTCTTCCACAATTGCACACGTTGGGATTCATTTTGTAGTAAATTTAATAACCATAGCTTGTGAATACAGCATTGTATTCAATTTATTGTTGACTACCGTAAAATCTCATTACAACAAATACCGTTACAACAAATTTTTCAGCAATGCTAGTGATAAAAACTTGTCAGCAATTTTGGGACATTCACGCTTACAAATCTTTGCATGAATTGCTCAAAAAATCCTAGTCAAGAAAGTGTGCTAGTATTTATCTGTTATTCAGAGTATCTGTTTTTATTAGCAATTAAATTTATTTTTGAAGATCACAATTTTTCAACCATCGAAAAACATTTGAAAAGGCCACAAAAGGAAGATGTTGAATATATGCAGGTCTAATTTAAAGAAATATTCAATTCAGTCAATAATTTTCAAAATCTCATTATAACAAATTATTTGTTACAACAAACTTTTCCGGAAGTCCCCACAAGTTTGTTGTAACGAGATTTTACTGTAGAAGGATTCCAGTACAGTACTGTGCCATGGTTGATTTCTTCCAAGTTCCTCAATCAAAAACTCTACCACAAACGAGAAAATTTCTACGGAAGAAGTTTCGAAAGAGCGAATGAACGACACGGCAAGTTCAAAGAAGAAAACCGAGGAAAGCCAAAAATACGAATTTTAAATTGCTCTCTCAGAAGCATTTTTTTCTTTCGGGCACTTGAGCAAATTCATATATCCGCATTTTTAAAACTTTGCCTTCTGCTGACCACCGAGGCATTCCTACCGTGAACAACTATACAGTACACTCAAAGCATAATTCAATATTCAATCATATCGGGCTATTATGAGCCCATAGCAAATCGCAGTACTGTATTTATACCACTAGGTATTTTTTGGTGAATCACCACTGAAACAAAGGCTGCTTCGACAATTTTGTGGACGGGTGGGAAGAAAATGAAATTTTAAAGATTAAATTTAACCCATCAGTTGTTATTATTCGAGTTGGGGAGGATTTTAATGGATTTTTTAAAAGAAATTCAGAGAGGGATTCGAAAAAAAAAGTCGACATCGCGAGGCATTCGACTGGGGAAGGTTAAAGATACCAAGGTTCAACTGTACTTTTTTTTGGCAGCTTCTCTCTCTCGCCTTCCTGGTACCCAAGTATGTAACAACAACGTTTCCCATATTGCTCTCGTGGACTTCAGTTTAAGGCAGCTGTCTTCAATATGAGGAGTAATTCCTTATAAAAGATACCCTGTTTCTCTTTTTTCAGTTTGCTAGCGTTCGTCCAATTTTCTGTCGTCTTTTTTGGTTTAGCGACCCGATGAAGGCGTCGTGAAAATATCACTTCGCCTAACATATTTCATTCATGCTTTCTCGACATGAGTGTATTGGTGATGTGAATTATTCACCCGTTGCTTTGAGATCTTTTGTACAGACGAGCTTCGTGTTGCGAGTCGAACCATGATCGGGTCGCGTAACCATTTACCCAAACCGTAAGCACATCACACGAGCCTCAGCCGTGGTCTTGCGTGAGCCCGAGCCGTTGCTCGGTCTTGCGGGGCAATTGTGGGTTGCCATTCGAAACTGATGCCCGGCAATGAGCCACCCTTCGACGGCTCCCACCCAAGCGCGATTCGGTCGCCGGGTTCGCTCGCCGACTACGCGACCGACCGGGATTCGATCCCAGTAATTCACCTCTTTCGTCTTCCGAGACTCGGGAAACATTTTCTCTGCAATGCTCTGATTTTTTTTTAGTAACCGAATACCGTACTGTAATTGTAGTGCGTGTATGGAGCATTTTTTGTAGTTGGGTCTTTCAGAACGTTTTCAAATATTGGTGGGATAGTTTTCCTATTGATTGTTGTTGCTCTCGGAAGAAATCAACGAAGAATCCAGAAAATGATTAGCAACGAATTTGAACTGCACTCAGTCTGTACAACTTTTTTGTGAGAAAGTTCCTTAAAAATGCATTTGAATTTCAACTACACTATTAATCAATCTATCAATCAACTATCTACAGTATTAACCCTCTCATCAATTTTAGGGTTGGAAATACTGTATCTGTTTCTTGTAATTTGGCCTGAAATGTATTTGCAATTTTATCACAAACTGTCCCTATGTGGAGTCAGTGTCCTCATGTTGGGCCTTTTTAATTAAATGTTTTAAAGAAAATAAGTGTCCCTATGTCGAATTGTCCGCAGGTCGGGGTGTCCGCATGTGGGGGTCTCACTGTACTACATGCACACACACACACACAGACACACACCGCCGCGAGTTACCCGTCGGTGGTGGTCGAATCGGTCGGTCGGTCGGACGCCACTCGCCAGGCACAAACGCCGTAGCACGAGCACGCCTTCGCCGAGTCGTCCATCAAGTACGAACCAGCCACACGCCCACGGGAACACCAACACCTCAGCCGTCCAAAGAGATCCCTGTCAAACTGCGGTCTCGCGATGTCAATGCGGGCTCGGGCCCAGGCGCCGGGTTCGGAATCCCTCTCATCATCGCGGCCGAGTGGAGACGGGTATTGCGTGGGCCTTCGCGCGCTCCTTTCCGAGCCCGTCTAACGAGGGGCCGCCGAAAACGCCGCTTCGTCGTCTTGGCGGGGGAACTCACGAAATTCATCGGCAGTGAATTCACGCCTTTTCGTCCTTTTTCTTTTTTTTTCCCCCCCCCGTCCCAGGCGTGAGTTCATGGAATGCGTGATGCTGATTCCGTCCAGCCCAGCGACGACATTCTATCGACCATGTGCATCCATCCACCCCATATGTCGACTCGTGGAATATTGTACCTCGCGTCGTACAAGGGGCGCCGACGTATGGACGATTCGACTTGGGGACACTACTTGAAACTCAGGAAATCTGCCCCGAAGACATCTATATGGACAACGTCTCGAGATAAAGACACCTTATCCAGCATTTCAAGACGAACGGGAGATAACATTTTTCAAAATGTTGATATAGTGTATTTCGAAACATTTTATGTTCAAAAAAATTAATTTTATTTTAAATTCATGACAGGCCAATTTTGTGCTCCTTTCTTTCAGAGTTCTGTCCATGATCTGTGCAAAGTTTCGAGAGCTTTTGCCAGTTCTTAGCTTTCCATACCAAAAGATTAGATTTTTTGCGGTTTTTCTTCCGCACAATTATTTTCTAAATCTTCAAGTTGAGAACATTTATTTGACTCAAATTTTGGGGGGGGACTTCTTCATAATTTTCGATCAACAGGAGAACCAATCAACGATGCTCCCATTGAAGTCTACGGGAAATTCCTACACAGGGACGAGGCTCAAGCACCAACTATGTCCGCATCTCGCGGCCCCAAATTTCCCCGGTGACATGGATCAATATTCATTGTAGGAAAAAAACCACGGATTATGACAAAGGCGCGGCTTGCGGGGATCCTTGTTCAAAATGCAGATGATGCATTGGAAGAGAGAAATTTGGGGGAATCGAGCACCAGTAAATCTGCGAATTGCAGGCGACTAAAATTGGAAGGACTCGAAAAGGTTCCTGTCGAAAATTGTCGCGAGCTTACAGAAGTCATCACACGAGAGCAGGTACAGAAATTATAACCAGTTCGTTTGCTATCAAAGAGGCGGTCGAAGGATTCGCACGATTAACTTGAAAACTCGTCAAGAGAGAGAGCTTTGATTTTACTCAAAAAAATTAATCTGAATCGAAAATCTCCGAACGAAAAAGGACACCAGCTGAGCATTCATAGAAACGACGGCCTGGCAGTAATTTTAAATGATGGATTTATGCGAATCATCAGATTGCCTTTTGATATTATTCAGTATCGAATCGTGATTATCGAACCAGTTTTTAACGTTCGCCTCAACTTGTTCATCATTCTTCATTACTGGAAGTATTTCGGTACGATTCAACCGTGATGCTGTACTGAATAATGCCTTTCAATGTTGATGCTTCCCCAGACTGAAGCATGAACAATTTTACGACTGCGGGGAAATTGTTCTAATCTGCCGGTAAATTGGTTTTGTTGTCCGGGAAGCAGCTTTGATATAAATCTCGCTAGGTTATCTGATTATCAGGGCATCGTTCATGGAACAATATTTTCAAACTGTTTTCCACATTCGTATCACACGTTTCATCACTGAATGAATCTTCGAGATATCTTATTGCAATACGAGTCTTGCGTTAACAATACAAAAATCTATTCCCCGGACTCCGATTCTTCCAACTTTTATGCATATCCGCAAGAGCGATAGTAAGGTACTGTACCATAAAGCAGATGGTGAAAAAAAAACCATTGACTTCACAGGGTGAAATGCTGATCAATAATTTACTGTGCAGTGAAACATTCCAAATTCACATGATGAATTATCCTCACAGTCTCCGTTAGAATGGCAATATACAATACAGTATTAACAGGGGAGTATGTTGCACGAGCACACGCAAAAAGATTTTATTCTACACCAAGTCATCGTCAGTTCCAACTGCTTTTGGGTTGCGTATTTGTACTCAAAGCGATATTGCTTGAGGGTTAATCAGAGGGTTAATTCGGTTATCCGCAGAAGGAAAAATATAAAAAATAAAAATATCAGCATATCACTATATATAAAAATATAAATAAATATATAGTAAAAATATCGACGAATTGTCCGCCTTTCCTTGCTTCAAGAGGTGTCTTATATGCAGTGAGACTTCGACATACGGACAATTCGGCTTAGGGACACTTGAACCCGAAAAAATCTGTCACGACATCCAGCAAATATTTTAAGATAAGCACACCGTTATAGATTTGCAGAAAATGTGAAAATTTCTAGTTTACAAATTTTGACATTTCTTGAACAAATCGAACTGCAGGTATTTATATTCAAACTATGAAAAATAAACTAAATTTACTCGAATTAATAATGAAAAGGATTAATTCTGAGATTTTTCTAGTTTTTTCCATCATCTGTATCTTTGGGTTGAAAAAATTTCGTTTATTTAGGGCGGGGGGCGGCTTCCTCCCTTTTTTAGCAGGAGAACCAATTAAACATATACAGTGAGACCCCCCAGATTTGGATGGCTTGACCAGCAGACAATTTGACATAGGGACACTTATTTTCCCAGAAAAATTCAATAAATAAGGCTGAATATGAGGACACTGACTCGACATAGGGACATTTTGTGAATAAAATTGCAAATACATTTCAGGCGATATCACAAGAAACAGATATTTCCAACCTTAAAATTGATGCAGAAAAGTTCTTGGGCATTTCTCTCACCAAATTTCGATCCATTTAGGTAATTAAAAAATAATTACCTCCAGCATGGAGGGACTTCTACTTTTTTCACTTGAATGTTATTTTTGTAGATGCCAAAATTTCAGTGTACAGTACAGAAATACATTATTCAGTGCTACAAATGTTCTTATTGAGTTGAAAATGTATTCACTAATTCAAATTCCAGTGGCAAACAATATTTTTCAGGGAATTCTGAGCCAGGTGGGGGAGGGCAAAGTCGGATTTTTTCCGGGGATAATGAAATGCTGGGAAAGTCCTGAGTTGGACTTTTTCCGTATTGACCTCCAGCCTGGGCTCCTGGCTTTCAAGCTAAAATTTAATCTTTGAATGGGGAAACAACACAAGGCCAGGGAAAAAAAGGGGAGCCTTGAAGCTTTCATTTTTTTTTATTTTCAGATGAAATTTTTCTGTGGAAAATTAAAAAAATTCCAGGATTTTTCTGGACTTTGCCCTGCACACACTGTTGAGGTTTTTTTTAATTCCACTCTGGAGTAACACAAAAATCTGCGAAAAAATTCCGACTTAGCCGCAGAAGGGTTAGGGGCCCGAGAACCCAAGTCTCCAACACTGACTCGTGGATGCGCTCATATCATCCAATGTTCCGAACCCGCAGCGACCTTTCGGACATCCCATTCCGGGACACGAAATATACGGGTGAAATATAGCGCGTATTGGGACCGATAAGAGGATGATGGACGGGGATGTTGGGGGGGAAAAGCCCTCGAAGCAAAAGCCCACTCGCGGGTTGCGGGCGTGTTTCTCCTCCCAGGCAAAACGCAATATCACCGGCTTCCCAATGAGCGATGGGGAAGACGAACGACTATCGACGCGTTTCTCCCTCTTGGCGCGATTTTCTCCCCGACGTCCGGATTTTCTTTAAGGCGATCTCGTTATTCACTCACGGCTCACGTGGCGAGAATGTGTCGCTTTTATCCGCCGGAAACGACGACGACGACGACGCCGAGTCTTCCGCCCAAGATCCACTTCCCTTCCACCGCACTGAGCTCTCCGTTCTCGAAATAATATGCTGCCCTGGTAAATTGCATCTAGAGGGGGAAGGCATTGCCAGCTCAGCAACCCCCGCGGGGTTTCCAAATCTGACTACAGTAATTCTCATGCGCCACCACGGGGATGTTTCCTTTGATTTCTAGCTCGGCTGAATTCACTGAATTCAAATAAGCCATCCGTCCAGATCCTCGAGACAGGACCTAGAAGACTTCGGAGCAGGTAAATCCCCCAATTATCTCAAAATCTTGAAAATTTACTCCCGTCATGAGGAAGGAGAATTTTCAGTTGATGGTTACTCCTAAAAAGTCGAACCCCGTTAAGACGCCACCCAATAAAGTGCCACCCCTGGCAACCGCCAACATTTTGAATGAAACAAATTTCCTCAATACTAAATGCTATAGCAAACCTCGATAAGACGCCAACCGCCATCCGCCAGCATTAGTGATGAAACTAAATTGCTGTTTTGTATTAGTTTTGTCTTTGTTACAACGCCAACATTGGGGTACAATTATATTTTCTGTTCAGGATCTTGTATTGGTAAGAAGAAAACAAAATGACCATCTTCCTTTTTCAAAAACTTTGAACAATACATAGACCCAATTTTAAAATTTGAATAAATTGATACAGAAAAATTACTTTTCTGGAAGAGTAATGCATAAATCACAGCTAATACTCTTTGGAAAATTACTGAAGTTTCTGCAAAACTTGTATTTCTATTACTTTTGAAGGAAAATCGAGTATTTTTGATCAAATGATTTAAATGAAATATTCGATAAGCCGCCAACCCCTTTAAACTGCCAGAATTGCTCTGGACAAATGGTTGCATCTTACCGAGGTTTGACTGCAATTCGAACGCTCGAATCTTAGAGAGGGTCGTCAACATCTAACAGGGCAGCAAAAAATGTCAGCTCTCTGGATGAGTTAACAGCCGAAACACACAAAAATATCCACAGCAGAAATCAGGACATGTTTTTCAGAATTTCGAAGAGAGTCCCATTCATTGTACTCGGGAAGACGCAGCAATATTGCATGCAAAACTGAACTCACTACTGAAACAGCACGTGAACCCCCGGCGCAGTTCATTTTTAAAACGCAATGTTTTCCCGTGGGATACTTAATATCCAATATAAATCACTATACGATGCTGCCGGATACTTGAGGGACTGCAGACGACTTGGGACTTCCTCGGATATAACCAATCCGTATGTGTTTCGCGGAATAATTCCCCTGAATTGGTCAAAGTTCTTGATCACTCGCAACGGAGACGAGACAGGTATCCATAGAAATTCCAGAGGGGGGAAAGAAAAAGAATCTAGTGCTCGAGGACTTTTGATGACTTTGAGCTCACAGGACCTGAAAGCCTCAAAAGACGCGCATATTTTAAAGCTTTCATGGGCTCCAAGAAGCGTTCGTGTAGGCGAAGTTTGACGACAGCGGACTTCACCAGGCCGTGGGAGACGTCGCCATTAAATTAATGAAAGAAAAATGCCGGGGCATGAAAAGATTTAAAAGGACGCCACGGCGCTAAAGCAGCTCTGTCTGTGTCAAAATATCAACACCTATTCAAAGAACGTTTATAACACGATGAATCAAACTGCCGGTGCTGGAATGGTGGATGCCCAGCGCCCTTTCATCCGACGCCAACACGGAACTGGATGAAATATAGAGGACCTTTTTTTCTCCTTACGAATTCAAAACTACAGTCTGGTGCCGTGACGGTTGAGAGCATCTCAAAATGGCGCGTCCGAAAACAGCGCCTGTCCAAGAATAAACCCACGCGAGAGTAAAACAACGCAACCGGAATCACCGCACGGACTGCAACCATATTTATTATCATAAGGTGTAAAACCTTATGATAATGAATACAATTCACCAAAAAAATATTTAATCCATTTTTTGCTGCCAAGGATGTCTTGAAGTGCAGATACAGTTACCTGATGTAGGTAATACTGTACAAGTGAACTCTCTCAACGAAGATCTTGTCTTCAACGATATTCTCTTCTGTACCTTATAACGAATATTATCATGGTTCTCTTTCCATCTTACATGAGCTCTCAACAACTAAATTCTTCCTGTAACAAATTTTGTCTCGTCCGTTGCATTTCTTCGTAGAGAAATGCCCTTTCCTTAGGAATTTCGTTTCGTGGATGCGATATGGTATTTTAAAAGGACTCAAAACTCCGCGGTCAGGAAAAACAATCTCATCCGTCCTGCTCTGAGCAAATCCACCGAAATTGCCCGCATTCAAAAATTACAGGCTTTAATCTGATGACGGCGACGGGTTGAAAAGGAAATCGAGTCGGAGATGCGCGGGTTGAAAAATAACCCGCGTTTTCGGGTCCAGTCGAGTTAAGTGGCCGAGGAGAGCTGACTCATGTACCCGATTCATTTTGTCCGATCAGTGATGAAAGCCCGGCTTGTCTGATGGTGCGGCTGTCAAAGGTCTCAAACCAACGCGGCTTTTTCACCTTGCCCATGAATGAAACGCGAGTGAGTGAGTATTCGGGACACGAAAACAAAGCATAAACCGTGAAGAAAATTGGACGAATGAGTCGAACGACACGAGGAATCACAACTGACCAACGATACACAGTGGGGGCCCAGATATTATGACGATTCAACTTGGGGGGATACTTGAAACTCAAAATACAGTATCTGCTCCAACACCTGGACAATGTCTCAAAATATGGACACTTGAACAACATTTCTAGACAAACGGAAAATTATATTCCAATTTTTTTAATATCTTTTGAAAAATTCGAGCTTCTTATGCAATACCTGTATTCAAATAAACTAAACATGAATTTTATTCTGAAATCTCTACAATTATTCATAATCCGAAACGGACCAATTTTGTGCCTCTTTTTTCAGAGTCCTTTCCATAATCGGTGCACAGTATTGGAATATTTTTCTTGTTCTTCGCTTTTTGGGCTCCTCTTCGGGCCAAAATATCAGATTTCCTGGAAATTCACTTTTTGCAACTCGAAAGTTGAGAAAAATTATTCAATTCAATTTTTCGGGGGACTTCTTCCTGAATTTGATCAACAGGAGGACCATTTAAATATACGAGTATTCCCATTAAAATCTGAGAAGACGCAGACATTCCGATAAAGGGACAAGGTTCAAGAATCAATTCGTCCGCATCTCGGGGCCCCTCTGCACTGTATTGTAGTCTAGTGTACCGTAGTGTATTGTATTCGACACACCGGATCAAAACAGCACTAATTATCCGATCCGTGCGGAACGACCAACAAGAAATCCATGACTTCCTTCGCTTGTTCGGAAAATCGTTGCGTCGCGGGAAACGGAAATCTGAATTTGACTTCGGTGCCCCCAACCGAATCACCTTTTCTTTCACTTTCTGGTACATTACTTTGCTGGCGAAACATTCAGTCGGCAATCAGTGCCGAAACAAGAGGTCGGACAGTCGTCACCGTTTCTGAGAAAGTTGACGATTGCGAAACAGTGTAACCGGTTCAAACATATCACAACAATGTACAGTACTGCAGTTGGTTCATCTCCTGCGCATATTTTCGGATTATTCTTGCCGCATTGTTCAATTGGGACATCTGCCGAATCCGCGTCCTTATCCTAAATTTCTTGAGCAAGTCTGTTTAATATGCAACACATATGGACTCTTCAAACCAGTGCCGGTTTCAATTTTACCATTTCAAGCCTAACACCCAGCTACTTTCATTCCAGAAAACTACTACAAACTCTGGAAAAAAAAAATACTCTGTCCTGAAATGAGGGCTAAGGAAAGGACTTGATGAACCTGAAATCGATAATTTATAGAAATAAACGCAGAATCATGCGACACACATGAAACTAATGAAATGCCTACTAAAGCATCAAATCCCACGTTTTCAAGTGAAATACGAGTTCTCTGGCACTGCAAGTAAGTATTTTCGTTGTCTATGAAAACAAGTTTGATCATGAACTTCTTGATGAGTTTATTTGCTGATTGCGTTGTGTGATGGTTTAGTTTCTATGATACCTAAAGAGAAAATATATAGTCCTTTGAGAACATCCAATCCAAGAGGATGCTTCTGATTTCTTCCTTCTTAAAGGCAATACAATATAAAGTCTAGTTTCAAAATTGAAATGATATGAGGCTGCGTTACTGCCTTGGCACTCTCATGTTCCTTGAACCTGGATTTACATTTTTCAACGAGTAGAAGGATTTACCATGAATAATGATGCTGCTACGGAACCATATAGAAATAACTTCAAAATTATTGAATTAACGTATAAAAACCCAGACAACAAGAAATACCGGGGAAACTCAAAGAGTCTCTTCCTTGGAGAAACCAAACCAAAGACAATAAAACACCTTACAAAGAAAATCCTTGAAATCCTTAAAAGCTACCGTAAAAAAACTAGAGCCACACAAAGCTTTGAAATCAAGAAACACAAAAAAAAAGACCAAAGAATCGCCAAAGACAATTCTTTGAAGACATATTTGCAATTGTGAACTTGAAGTGAACACATCAAAACTTGTCTGTTACAACAACATTTTGTGTGATTGAAGAGTTTTGCTGAGTTGTTGTTTGAAATATTTGTTTGCTAGCCAAAAATTGTGTCTATTGGGACATTTTTCAAAATCTATCAAAATCTTGAACTAGGAAATCCTATACGGATTCCCAGCCTTGTCCCAGGCTGAGTCAGTGTTTCATTTAATAATTTATCTTTATTTTACTAGATCCACAGTTATACTTTTACAAAATTTGTGTTGAGGTAAGAATTTCCGCAACAGATGCAGAAAAGGGTGCTGTAAAAATGCATAGAAAAACTTTTGCAAGAGCCTCACAAGCTCCACGAATCGTTTCTGAAGAATCCTCAATCCGCGAAAGCAGGCAAATGGATGGATGGATGGATGGATGGATGCCCGAAGAAACAATGCCCTCTCGAACCCGGAGGGGGGGACCAACACCACCACACCACCACGGCACCATCGCGAGAGACAACGAGGCCCGGGAACGCTGACACAACGTGTCACAGGCGGTTAGTATCGCACGTGAGCGCCCATCAAAGCAGGCTCCGATACCCGCGCAGAACAGATTCGTTCCGTTCTGCAATCTCAGAGTGCCACGACCTCCGCACTGGAGGCCAGATTGCTAAATCACTACACCAATCGGCGGACTTTTCTTCCTTCCTCGGGGCTTGTTGGCGCTCGGCGGCTAATGAAGCCATCTGTTGCAATTACTCACATTCTTCCGACGGGCTTTTCATTTCCCCGCAAATTGAATCCACTCGGGGAACGTGGACGGAAAACAGGAGGAGGGTACCAACTAAACGCCTGGGTCATGCATCGAAGAATTATTTACATACGACAATCATCGACGCTATATCCTCATTTCTATCAATGAGCCGCGCAACAATCAACCAAGTTCCGAACAAATAATAATTGAAGGCATTTCTGCATAAACACACGCATGCGCGTTTTGAGAAAAAAGAGATTACTCGCAAAAGGCGATATGAGAGAATGCTTAAAGTCTGAGAAAGATGATCAATGGATTTGCTAAAGAATCTGAAGTTTCCTGTCAACGAGTTTTAAAGGACAGCTAAAAAAAAAATCTGCAGTAATTAGCTGAGCAACAATGATAGAAAATTTGAATCTTTATGCAGAATGAGAAAGAATCACACGACCTAATCAGCCGGGACTTTCGTCCTAGTTTAATGTTCTTATATTGCTTTTGTACTTCTCGAAGATTTCGCGAGGTATCACAAAAAGCGATTCCAGAATCACAAGATGGATTATCGTGAGCATGTTCTTTCCGAAGATCCGTTCGGTTTGACAACAAGATGCAGAGTGAGTGTTGAAGAAGAGTTTGGTTAAAGGAAATCGGTTCGTTGGATTAAATTTAGAGGTCGAATTTGACCATCTCAGCAAAAAGGCAAAATTCTCATCCTCGGGGAGCTTGGGTTTGGTTCTCAGGCTCACCAAAAGATGTATGGATTTGTTTCAACAGATTATCGCTAATTCAGCGAGGCGTTGTTCAGACGACAAATTTCTTAAGCTTCAATTTCTTCCTGACACGCGTGAACGTACTGATCCTGACTTCCTGAGTCATAAATCTGGCAACTTTTGCAGCTCATCAACGATTCCGCTTGATTTGAAAGTTTAACCCAAAAATACAATATTCAGAAACGCGATTTTTCCACACCCGGATGCCGCCCAAATGTACAGTATTGTTTTCAGAAGCAGTTCCCAGCAGCATCACGTTTTGGCAAAACCTGGACTTCGTTCCAGTTCCACAGAGATCGTTTCCTTGGCTTGTGTCTCTTCAAGAATCGAAGGATATCACCACTGTGTCGTATTCAACTCATTGCCATCAGCAGTGCAATATTTAACTAAATCTCACCGGAATGTCGTCCAGTTGAATCTCGAAATTTCCTCATGAGCTTGAAAGTATAATATGTTCCGAAATAAAACTCTTAGAATGGGAAATAATCAATTTAAACGGTTCGTTGTCGAAAATACTTTTTTTGCAAAAGTTTCGCAGCTTGATCACGAAGCCATTCTTCTTCAGCCATGTCATTATCGCCACCGGCATGCGACAACGGATAATTCGGCAATGCGTTTAAGCGAGAAAATAATAAAACAAGTACATGAGTCACGCAAATTGAAGCGATTTCTTTTTAAACGGCGCGTATTGATCGATCAAGAAGAATGATTGGATTTCATTTCATTTGAAAACTTCAATTTTGCTTCTACGATGAGTCTACACAACAACGAAACTTCACTTTCTGATCTCAGATGAAAACAGGATTTTTGCGTGCAATATATATGAAATTGTTTCCCTCAGCAGTGCATTTGATATGCTGCAACGCTTCGCAAAACGAAGATCCTCATGGTCCTACTGTACTAGCAATAGCGTTGACTCGTAATGCCGTTCTTTCTTTTTTTAAAGAGAGAGAGAGAGAGAAATGCATCGCAGTGATGAGTGAACTAAGGCGAAAAGTCGGAAGTTCATCAAGCACCGCAGGACGATAAAAAAGAGATCGGAGCAGCGATGCATTTATTCGGGATCGGGTCTCTTATCCCGCTGAAGGGCCGGCGTGATGAAATGCGTGTTGTTTCTTCGTCCACCCGCTTCCAAACAAAACTCGTCGGCAGGACAGTGGAAAACGAAGCACGCCGGGAGCAGGGATCGATTATTAAAAATTCCCTCGCGTGCGGCCCGGGCCGATTAATACGGGCCCACGCTTCCGCCGCCGCCGCCGCAGCTGGCACATCCCGAGACTATCCACTCGTGTTGCCCCGACAGCTTCGGGTCATCCCGCGGTTTTTCTCACGCACCAAACGCCTTTCGATCAGATTCGACACACCTCTCAGCATCCGCGATCCCCCGGCATCACCTACCTACCCTCGGACGGGGATCGATTCGCCAAGGCCAGCACGCGAAACCCCCCCAGGGTACACCTCGAAAACGGTGATTATGACGCCACTCCGGCCGGAGTCTGCGTATGTCATAACAATCATGCCGTCACACCATACCATCCCACCAACCAGCGGTTGTAGGCCCCTGCTCATTTCGTGTCATGACATGACATGACATGCGCGTTATTAACAGTCGTACGAGTAAGTAGGATTTTACTGTGACGCGCAATCCAGAAGAAAAAACATTTGAGCAGTGCTAAACGATCGAATCAAAAGTTTAAATCATTTTGCACATTACTTTTCCACATCGGGATCTATTTCAAGGGTTTCCATTTTTAATCCATTTCCAACATTTGCTCCGATTAGTTATGAGTTAGCGGACAGACGAGAGAGTTCCGTTCAAAATTACTGTACTGTACTGTAATGAAATTTGCCAGAGTAAAACATTATTTAGCCACACAACAGTACTGTAGTTCGCATTAATTTGCAAGGCGGTCGACGTATTACAGAATAAAAGTACAAATTCGATAGAGAGAAAAGCCATCCAGACCCGGAATTTTTAATGTTTCATAAAGAAATATGAATAACATTGTGGCTACTGGGAGGGGAAAAGACGATTAATTGAAAGGTATATTACGCTGTAACAAGATTGGGATACTAAGTCTTAAAGGTCACCTCCTATATCTTCAAGAAATGCTACAATATTGCGTTGATCTCAGCAAATTTGTACCAATTATGCTCACTGACCAGGTAGGACCCAAATTTCAAGGATTGAGTAAAAAAGTTGCGAAAATCAGTAGCTGGAGAAAATCTAAAGCAAACGGAAAGAACACATTCTCCAGGTCTCGGTGTAGAAATTTCAACCACACCACGGTGATTTGTAGGGTTCTGACTCAGGCACAGGGTTACTGAAACCCCCATCTTCTGAATCATCAGTACCGTATTCTCATTGATTCATTCATCAGACAGAAACGTCATTGAAGACAGTACGGACGTCATTCAACAAGACTGAAGTGAAGTTTATTGATCAGGTGAAGCGGTTCAACACGTCTTCCTCAAATAAAAAAAACAAACGGTGCACAAAAGCCGAATAATTTCCATTTAATCCTAGATGTTGGGCATGCACGCCATGTAGAGTAATGTACTCGATTCTTAGAAGTAAAAGGTATTTACCAGTGCCAGGAAACCGCAGCATACTGGATGTTAGCTTTCTTGCTTTAATTGTAAAGTAAAACCTTATGAAGGTCAATTATTATTTGTCCTATATAAGCTGCTCCTTTTCCATAAATCAATCAGATTCAGATTAGAATCAATTCAGCTGTGTTATTCAAGTTATCCTTGCATTATCCAAGTTACTCCTGCAAGTCAAGCTCATTGAGTTGTTTATTTATATCTTTGTTAAATATGCTTTATCCCCTTTTTAAACTAGGAATTTCTAAATGGAATCCCGGTCCTGTCCCGGACTGAATAACGTGTTTTTATTCTAATCTCAATAGCACTCGACATCAAATTATATTGAGGCCTTTTGCGCCCAATAGTAGAACTGTTTAAAACAACCCTTTTACTATGCAGTTGATGGCATAAATAGGATAACACAGCCACTGTAAAAAATGACATGCTTTTCTCTTGTTGGCCGACAGAAAATTCCGAGGACCGGCACTGGATTAAACGAATAACCCTGGATTTAAAAAAATAAAGGGTTTGGTTCTCAGGCTCACCAAAAGATGTATGGATTTGTTTCAACAGATTATCGCTAATTCAGCGAGGCGTTGTTCAGACGACAAATTTCTTAAGCTTCAATTTCTTCCTGACACGCGTGAACGTCCTGATCCTGACTTCCTGAGTCATAAATCTGGCAGCTTTTCCAGCTCATCAACAATTCCGCTTGATTTAAAAGTTTAACCCACAAATATAATATCCAGAAACGCGATTTTTCCACACCCGGATGCCGCCCAAATGTACAATATTGTTTTCAGAAACAGTTCCCTGCAACTTCACGTTTTGGCAAAACCTGGACTTTGTTCCAGTTCAACAGAGATCGTTTCCTTGGCTTGTGTCTCTTCAAGAATCGAAGGATATCACCACTGTGTCGTATTCCACTCATTTGCCATCAGCAGCGCAATATTCAACTCAATCTAACCGGAATGTCGTCCTGTTGAATCTCGTAATTTCCTCATGAGCTTGAAAGTATAATATGTTCCGAAATAAAACTCTTAGAATGGGAAATAATCAATTTAAACGGTTCGTTGTCGAAAATATTTTTTTTGCAAAAGTTTCGCAGCTTGATCACGAAGCCATTCTTTAGCCATGTCATCATCGCCAACAGCATGCAACAACGAATGATTCGACAATGCGTTTAAGCGAGAAAATAATAAAACAAGTACATGAGTCACGCAAATTGAAGCGATTTCTTTTTAAACGGCGCGTATTGATCGATCAAGAAGAATGATTGGATTTAATTTCATTTGAAAACTTCAATTTTGCTTCTACGATGAGTCTACACAACAACGAGACTTCACTTTCTGATCTCAGATGAAAACAGGATTTTTGCGTGCAATATATATGAAATTGTTTCCCTCAGCAGTGCATTTGATATGCTGCAACGCTTCGCAAAACGAAGATCCTCATGGTCCTACTGT
>CAJPEX010002251.1:0-13929 GCA_905338405.1 Notodromas monacha
CTCGGAAGGAGAGAGGTTAATAGAAAAAAAAGAGGAGGATAATCACTTTCATTGATACGCCCGCGTGTAACTGGCTATACTCAGTACTTTCGCCGGAAAGCAAAATCACGCCAAGCACCGATAGAACGAAGCAGAAAGAAAAACAAAGAGAGTGAATGTACTGTATGTATACAGAATACGTGTGTTTGTTTTAGGTACCGCACCGTACCGTCAAGGGACGGCATCGGAGACGTCAACGACGACGTCGACGAGGACGACGACGGCGACGACACCGACGCATGCGTCATGTAGCAAAAGAAAAAGGACCATAACGCGGATACAACCAGCAAAGGCAATGGATTCATGTCAGCGCGCAAAATAATTCACAGTCGAATAATGCTCTCCAGCTGCTGTTAATTAACTCTCGAAAAATCAGCAGGGTGCTGTTTTCGTCAGGTTTGCTGGATATAGTATTTATGCATGAAATTGTAGGGCTTATCCAATTTTACTGCGGATATTCCGGGAAAATGTTTGCACATGTTGAGGAACGATTGGAAAATTCTTCAGGGAGAAGGTTGCCAATATACAGTACGCATTAAATAGCACAGAGACTGGATATGTATCGATGCCAATACAAAACGTCAAAAATTAGCACGGAAGTAATATTCCAGATGATCTTCCTGAGGTAGAAGACTTCTTTGTTCTGATTTTCTGCAAAACTTCAATTTCTGTCCATCCACATAATCTGGATTCTAGACCTTAACTTGAGTTCACGGCACTTCCTTTTTTTCAGCGCATTTTTTGCGAAAACAAATTTCTGCCTAAAATTAGTTCAACTATAAAACGGCGAACGACATTTTTAGCCGTATGCTGTTATTAGTAGTCCAGAAATGAACCCAATTTCCCGAAAACACATACATTTTCTTGAAAATCTTTGCGGGTGTCGCAAAAGAATGTCAAACTGATGCACACCTGCAAAGACGAGCCCGAATAATTGCAATCTCAAAGTAGTCTTGAATCTCGCTGTTTCCTTCTTGAATTTCCCTCGCCATTTCTGAAACTTTCAAGGCATGCGTTACGTTCTTCGAATTTCCCGCAAGTAAGCATTATTTCGATGGACCGAATTCGAGACCAACACTAGCCGTGGTTCCTCGTCAGTTCCTTTGATCCAGTGGTTAATTCTAACGGAAACTCGTTCCGCACAACCAGATCGAGAAAAAAAAATGTTTATTTTTAAGATGACGAGGCTAAAGAAGCAGGTCTTTCACGTCTCTAACCTGTTTGCCAAAGCTGTGCGCGTTGTCTCGCGCGGTCAGCGCACGGAGCTTGGTGTGTGTTCCTGGCTCAATTGAACCCGGAATGTAAGACGCAGCTTTCGAACAAAGGGAAAACTTTCACACGTCATGTCCTCGAATTTTTAAATTTCCCAACTAAAGTGAACTTTTCTTCTTTTTTTAGTCACTTAAAGCTAAGCGTCAAAAAGGTACGCTACGAAACCAAGGCCCTATAAAGCAGCTACGAAAAAAACCAGAGCATTTTTGGGTTTACAGTGGGATTCCCAACACATGGCGAAATAAAAGAACAGGGAGTTTTATATTTTCCCTCAAGGGGTTGAATTTAGTGGGGTTTGAAGCCGATGCTTGTCAAGTTTCGGACATTGTAGAAGAGAGAATTTTGAAAAACCCATTCTTTCCAATGACGATAAAATGCTCATGAATTGAAAAATAAGATCGGAAACTGTTCCAGCCAGCATTCAAAAAATGCATCCTAATTTTCTATAATCCGGAAAATTAGTTTTTATGCAGTATTATCTAACAAGTGACTTTTTCAATTCGTCGAAAAACATTTTTCAGCTTCATGAGCTGAAGTTAACGTACAGTAATTCCTCAAGCATATTTGTGTGCAGTATTTTCAGAAGAAATACGGGCGAAAATATTCTGTCACCAAACTGAACCCTTGCTATATAACCAGAGAAAAATGAAAACATGATTAGCAATTCGCACAGGCGGTATTTTAATATTTCTTTCTATTTCCCACTTTTCTCACTCCCTCTCTTTCGTTGTAAAAAAAAAAATTATCCAGCCACCTGCTCTTAAATCGTCAGCTGAGAGATCGTTCGCCCCATTTCTTGCTCCCCACACTTACTCTATTGCACACTTTCACGCCTCACGAGGCTCGAAACAAATTTATCCGCGGGAAAAGGCAATTTCGGTGCCTTGGCGGGCAAATTTTGGAGTTTGACATCGGATTATCGATTATGAACAGACGCCAAACTTATCTGAATCCTGGAGTGCAACACTGTTTTTCTCTCTTCGGAATTCTGAACAAATCCGGCGAGAAAGTTGTTCAAAATCTGCAAAAAGTTCGGGGACATTTTCAATGTACTGTACACGGCGAAAAGAATTTTCGGACGATGAAAGAAACAAAAACACGCCAAAAAACACGAGCATTTAATATTCTTACAATAATCAATGGTTCGCCATGAGAAATCTCGATCACTAGCTTTCTTGGAGAATTAAAACCAGAATAATGCGGTTCGGAATTCCCAAGAGAAATCGACAAATTATCAGCAAAAAATATTTTGTTAGCCGAGTTTTGAGCTTTGTGAATTTATAACCCAAAAATGTTTTCAAGTACGACGGGATGCGAAGAAAAGTAATTGCGACCACATTTATCGCGAATTAAAAATATTGCACATCCCTTTTCTGGCCGTGCGACTCACATGTGCTGACCTTTTAAAGTGGTCATTCTCATGACATTAACTCTCTTCATGCAGTACTCAATTACGTGATTTTCATGGTCAAATTGATGAAAAAATGATTTTGTCCAATTTCATGAAGCACATTATGAACAAGTCCGTCGGAAAATTTAATGAAGTCACCGTGATTCATTCTAATTTCGATTCAGCACGTTAACCCCCCAAAAAATAATCCGCGGAAAAATCCGCAGGAAATGCGTCGAGTAATTAAGGCAAGAAGTTTCCCAAATTAAGGGACGAAACCCCTCATTGCGATTAAGAAGCGGGTTTTCATCGCCAGAAAGAAGGCCTAGAAATTGTTCAAAATTTCACAAGACACGTTCTGCAAGCTCAAAAAATGTGTCTTGCGATCCATAGGGAAATTTAGGGAATGAAAATCTTTTTTTTTCCCTCAGCCTGCCAACCAGGCAAAAGTCAAAAGTCGCAGTCGGCACCTGGAAGGAAATTCAAGCTGGGGAGAGGGTCGGGTCGGGTTAGGAGGGGAACCCCTCTTTTTGTGGCCTTCGAATCCTTAAGGGAGAGCACTTAGGGTCAAGGAAGAGAATGTGTGTGAGAGGGGGTGGTGGTTGAGTGTGGTCCTGACTAGGAGCAACAACAAAAAATAAATGAATGCAGTAGATAAAAAAAAAGCCACAGGGCCACCATCAGCCAGCAAATCGACCAGCGCTGCACGAAACCCTGGTTTTGTAAGAGTTCGTGGGGGTCACCAACGGCTCTCTCGACGGGAAATGGAGCAACTCTCCAGGTAAGCGAATTTGAAACACAGGCGAAAAAATGGAAAAACAACCGGTCGCATGTCCGGTGTGAGGTAAGGATAGTTTTGACGTGATAACAAACGCTTTTCTTTTCTCGTCTCCCCTTCAATAACCGAAGTATACCCAACTGTGAAATACCTGCTCACCGGTGAACTCATCGCCGTTTCAACCCTCTATGCATTCTGACAATGTGAGGGTCTTCAGAAAATGTTTCGTCCACGGAAAGAAATAATCGAAATTACTCAAATAAAAGAAGCCATTTTTTCAGTTTGACATTGAAAATCAGCTAGCTTTTTTTTCAATAGTAAGCGGAGTTACGTCAGGGGGCTGTCGAAAATGCAAAACCTTTCGCCGTATCAACATTTTATCTCAAGAAATAAGTAATTGAACTTGTACAACTTCTACGAACAATTTTCATATCAGAACAGAAGTGAACACGAAAAAAATACAGTATTAGGACGCATTGAAAAATGTTTTCTGTCGAGTAGTGACGGCAATTTATATCGCATTGCGAGACAAATCATACAGTACAGTACTTCATCTCAGTTAGCGATTATTGATGACATTTAGCAATAAAATAACTTAACTTTTTATTCTGCGTCGCATTTTAGAGCTTGTGAACAAGCTCTTTTGCGCCTTTGCTAAAAGAGACTCGGAGACCTAATTTTTTTTTATAAGAAAATTATCCTGGATACCTGGTGTTGAAAAGAAAAGACACAACTTGAAATTTGTCGCGTCTCGCCGTCAGCAAACAGAAAATATTTCTTCGACCTTGTACAGTAAGTCCACAGAGAGAAAAGGCAGCGTGGAAATCACGACTTCCGGCTAGTTCCTGTTATCTTTCTCCTAGCTCTTCCGCTTGGAGCGAAAAAGTAATTCAAAGAAAATTTCAACCAAACCACCAAAAAAACTTCTTTTGAAAACCCAATTTTTCAAAATCGTTGCAATGTATGCCTTTTTGAATATAATTGGGAACGGCGTGTCGCGAAAAAGGCACGCATGCAAAAAGGAACGAGGCGAAAAACACCCCATGCGAAAAGCATCCATTCCCAATCGTTCCACCAGAACTGCGTTTATCGAAACTGTATTTTTTTCGATCAATAATTATTACTGTACATGCTTTTTTGAAGCAAAAAGGAACGAGGCGAAAAACACCCCATGCGAAAAGCATCCATTCCCAATCGTTCCACCAGAACTGCGTTTATCGAAACTGTATTTTTTTCGATCAATAATTATTACTGTACATGCTTTTTTGAATAACCGGAGTTGCTGTATATTGAAATGGAACATTTCTCACATTCTGAATGCTCTGCATACAACGAATTTACGCTGGCTAGCTTTCGATTGGTCACGTCTGAAATAGTTTCTTCATAGCTTCAGAATGCGTGAAAATTCATGATTTAGAGAAATTTCGTGGCTTGAAAAGGGTTTTTTTTCAGTTACCGGAACCTACAACAACTATTCAATCTAAGAAAAAGAAAAGCTTCGCAAGAAACGAACATTGAATCTAGCGAATCAGTTGCCTTTCGCGGGCTGATTTTCTCCCACTAGCATTCAGGAGTCCTGGAACAACACGTTGGATAGAAAGCAATTCGAGCAATTCGTCATCTTTCCCGCTCAAAACGGAAGTCGTAAGAAAATTCATTATAGAAATGCAAAGCCACGAGCGGAGAAATGGGCAATAAAAAGCAACCTGAAAAAGAGCTTTACCTTTCGGGGCCGCCACAAACATATAAAGTACGACCCGTAATGCCGACTTCCACAACATCACGTTCGAAAGCACGAAAAGAAAACCTCACTCCGAAAATCCACCGGAATCCAATAACAAGCACGAGTCCCACTTGCCGAATAATTTACGCCGCTAATCCGACCATCAGCCGGCGAGAAAATATGCAAAAACAGGAGGTCGGCATTCCGGCTTTCACAGAATTTTGGATAAATCCGAAGTTTCCACGAAAACGCCTTCTCTTAACCAGGATTCGCGAGACAACGCACAATTGCCTGCAGCGAAATCACTTTGATTCAAACACCGAACTTACACATGAATAAAATTCTGTACTGTATGCATACTGAACCACGATTTAAACCTGAAAAAAATAGTTCTGCACTAGAAAGGAACTCAGATCCTCATAAAAATTTCCAGTTTACAACGAAGTCAAAAAGTGGTCACATTCAGGTGAGATTGTGTCTGCGTTTTTCTTCTTGGAAATGAAAAATGCTAAAAATAATTGTACTGTACACCAAGTTTATTTAAAGAATAATAATACAGTATTAGATCATGGTGCTGGTGTAACTGAAAAATAATCCCAACTATAACAGGGAATCATTGCACGTTCCCAAGCCCAGCTTAACAAAAGGGTCTTCGACGTACTCCAATACAGTGATAGTGAAACTTGTATTTGTAAGAAATGCCAGCGAACGAGATAAATAAAAAGTCTATGAATCAATGATATTTTATGCATTCGCGTTAATTTGTTGAATTTTAGCTAAACTCAGCTTTACAGTAAATGATGGTACATTTCGGCATACATTAGTGTTGAGTCATTCACCGGCTTCTCAGAAGCAATTCCACACTAATTCACTAACTTACGATGATGTTCCGCCACAAAATACATACAAAAATGACGAAAGCTTTGCAACGCATTGGTTTGCAATTAAACTCATTCACACAGAAGATCACTAAAATCATTATCAATCATATAGTGGCTTGGAATCGAACAATTAATAGTTTCTTCACTCAAAACCAGACCCTAGCTCGCCTGTTGAGCAAGGCCAAAGCGGTCCTATAAGCATCAAGTCGAGGCCTCATCACTTGAGATATTCAGGGATAAACTCTCGGCATAAGCAGAATATCATTAAGACAAGAAGGATTGCTGCATTGTATACACATGCAGATATATTTTAATCAGATAAGTCACGTCTAGACAAAAAATAGAGAAGGGATTCCGACACAGAGCATATCACACAGCGATGAAGGTCGAAGCAGGCCAGCGCAAAGGAGACTGCGCGCATGGTCGCAACATCCGCTCAATTCCCGCGCAACCATGGCGAATGGCTCCGCGCCAGAGGATTTCGGTTCTTTTGAAATTTTTTTAGAAAATATTCCACCTGTACTATTATGTAAGCACATTACAATATTGTATTCATGAAATTCCTTCTTGCACTTTGCAGGTGTGTTATGCAAAGATTTTTTTGTTCAGCTTAAAATAATCAAGGTGCATGTCTTACACAAGGGCATGTGGCACTTCAGTGAATACAGTAAGTATAAAATCAAAATGTTGTGCATTCAAATTTGAGGGAATGAAAGGTACAAAGGAAGCTAACTGTGACAATTAAGTTGCTTGGGAAGTCTGAAATATGCACCAAAAAATACTGGGACCATCAGAGTTAGAGTCATGGGTTATAGTAATTGGTAGCCAGAGAGTTCTTGACAAACTTGTTTAAGGCAGGGCACCTGCAAACTTTTAGACCTCTGAAATAAAGTACAAACAAAGGAATTTTCTCAAAATTGTTTAATACTGAAGTCATTGCAGAATCAAGAGAATAAAAAGCATTTGTGGCACCAAATGCTTAATGCTTAATTTCCATAACCAATGGAATGCTTTTCCAGTGGTTGGAGAAAACTAATACTAGCAGCATAAAGTAATTATTCACCATTTATTCAAAGTGCAAGAGCTTCAGTGTAGGTAGACTTTCTCTGTACAATGCAATGATTTTCTCTGCATATAATTTTTTTTTCTTTTGGTCCCACAGAGGTTCTCTGCCCATCCAGTAGGGTTTCTCTGCAATGAAATTCTCTCTATCATGAATGTATTGGTGATCCCCTGAATTTTGTTGAAGAGAGAGTACACCTACCTGTACAAGATATTTCCTTAGTGATCACTAGCCAAAGTGGGCATACACCTGCAGTACCATTGGTTGTGTAAAGCCGCCACACGGACACGCTTCAAGGGCGGACAAGTTATGGTACCGGCGGCGCGCGAGGTGCGCCTTTCCGGCCGGGGGTGCGCATGCCGCAGGCGGAAGGACTCTTTGCCGGTGCTCCCCCTCTTAGGGCCCACGCCTGCCCTGTGCGTTCTTTCAGCACTCTTTAGGTTAAGGAGGAGGAGAGAGGGGGAAGTTGTTGTCTTGTCGCCTGTGTTCAAGGTCAGCTCCTTTTCGGCGGATGAACGTCTACCATCTGGGTTGCTGGTCTGATTTCGCATCATTTCCCCCAAAAAACACGGTAAAATACTGGATTTTATAGCAAGAAGAAAAAATTTGATTCTTCTTTCATTCGATAATTTCACTAAGGAAATTAAGATGAATGCCAATCCTGCAAATATTTATCGGAGTACATGGGCCCACTATTTCCTTGAAAGGTTCTGGATAGAAAATGAAGGACGCTTTGCACTAGATGGACTAGCGTAAATACAGTAGACATGTTTGGAAGTACTGTATATGTATTATTTTGAAGAAGTAGTAAAATCTCGTTACAGCGAATCTTTTTATAATGAATGATCGATTAGAACGACGTTTGTGTAGTTTCTTTTCCCTGCCCAACAACCACAATGCTAAATGAGGCAGTGTATAACACATTTTTATTCACGTACAAGGAAGCTATTTCACTGGTCCCGAAGTCATCGTTGTAGCGACATTTTTGTGCATTAGACCCCGTGGCCATTTTCCATGCGCAAATATATAATCTAAATAGGAACACTGGATCATCCAATGACCTAACGTTTTGGGTCATTCAGATCATATCACTCGTTTTTTTGTGTTTTTTTTCACGCATAATAGCTTCCTCTCTTTGAAACTGGTTTTGCCTTCTATAGTGTGCTTGCCCATTTAACAAGGTTTTAAACAATTATGTCAGAAGAATTTCCTTCGTAATATTTAATATACACGAACAGCATTTTGTACTGGGTCATCCCCCCCTTGTGAAAATGCTTTTCCCCCCATGATGCGACAAGAAGAGTTACAAATCCCACCAGGAAATCCCAAAAAGCAAAACCCCCAACTTTTTGCATGCGTTTGCTGGCAACAATTCCCTGGTCCTCCGGTGGCCTTTTAGCCTTCCTGAGAAACGGCCACGAGGGGGAGAATCCCGGGTGCGGACGGGACACGCAAGAAAGTCGTGAGAAATCCAATTCCTCCTCCTCTCTCCCCCTTCAACAACAGAACAGCGGACACAAGTTCCCCAGCTCCTTTTCGGCGGATGAACGTCTACCATCTGGGTTGCTGGTCTGATTTCGCATCATTTCCCCCAAAAAACACGGTAAAATACTGGATTTTATAGCAAGAAGAAAAAATTTGAATTTTCTTTCATTCGATAATTGCACTAAGGAAATTAAGATGAATGGTAATCCTGCAGGTATTTCTTGGAGTACATGAGCCCACTATTTCCTTGAAAGGCTCTGGATAGAAAATGAAGGACGCTTTGCACTAGATGGACTAGCGTAAATACAGTAGACATGTTTGAAAGTACTGAGGTACTGCATACGTAATATTTTGAAGAAGTAGTAAAATCTCGTCACAGCGAATCTTTTTATAATGAATGGTCGATTAGAACGAAGTTTGTGTAGTTTCTTTTCCCTCACAATGCTAAATGAGGCAGTGTATAACGAATTTTTATTCACGTACAAAGAAGCTACTGTATTTCACTGGTCCCGAAGTCATCGTTGTAACGGCATTTTTCTGCATTAGACCCCATGGCCATTTTCCATGCGCAGGTTTTATCAAAATAGGAACACGGCCTGGGTCATCCAATGACCTAACGTTTTGGGTCATTCAGATCTTATCACTCGTTTTTTGTGTTTTTTTCACGCATAATAGCTTCCTCTCTTTGAAACTGGTTTTTCCTTCTATATTATTCTTGCACATTTAACAAGGGATTAAACAATGATTTCAGAAGAATTTCCTTCCTAATATTTAATATACACGAACAGCATTTTGTACTGGGTCATCCCCCCCTTGTGATTTACGAAAAGGGGGGTACTACGCTGTTCTTCTCAATGTTTAGGGTGGTCCTTTAGGGTTTTTCGTTTTGGGGGTTGAAAAACGTACGCAAACGACCGTTGTTAAGGGACCAGGAGGCCACCGGAAAACCCTATGCATCACAGGGTTGTGTTGCATCCTTCCCTGTATCCCAAGAATGGAAAGGGGGGGGGGGGGGACTCATCACTTTTCAGCCCGGCTTTTTTCCCTTCTACACGTTTCCCTCACCCCCCTCGAGGCTCAGGAAGGACCTGAAGGCGATAAAATGCCCCAGGTAAGTGCACAAGGCGGATGCGTCTTGTGCACCCCAGACAAGATTCTTCGGGACGCGAAGCAAAAGGTGCCAGTGGTGCGTTGTATAAGGAGGGGGAAGGAAATCCTGCAACGTCCGTCCGTCTGATCCTGCGCATCCCGCAGGAAATACGAGGCAACCTTGTCGCGAGAGAGAGAGAGAGAGAGAGAGAGAGAAAAAATCAGAAAAAGACAAAAATTTTCGGAACAATCAAATCCCACGCCCAAGGCAGGGTTGCCAGCTTATGGACATGACACAAACGCAATGTACTGTGCTCTGCTGGAGCAGTGTTTTCCAACCCGTGGTCCGCGGACCAGCGCCAGTCAGCAGAATTTTTTTTTAGGTAGATGGAAAATTTTCTTTAGCATGATAAGTTTATCAAAAGTAGCAATGAAGTCTGTTACCTTTACAAGACATTTTTTCAAGACATTCCACTGCAGCTGCTTCTATAGTTTTTACTTAAAAAAAAAACCTTTTAAATTCGTGCTTACCTGGTTTAAAGTCTTTAAAGCAAAACTGTTCTGAGTCTAAAAAATAGTATAAAACTTTGCCAGTCTGCAGAAAATTTTAGGGAACTTAGCAGATCCAAAAAACATTTCATGAAAATTTCCTGGTTTGCAGATCCAAAAAAGTTTAGGGAACACTATTCTAGAAGACAGACATTTTGGATGCTAATTAGATCAGACTCTTTTCAACCATGGGTAACCTTGATTTTCCGAAGACTAGAAGACAACTTTTTAAGGAATGGTATCTGTGTTACTAACAGTTGTGTAAGAAAATGTTCACCTAGGTTCAGCACACATTATTCAATAACTGAAGAAATTCCTGCAAACTTGAGCGTTGTTTGGTACACAAGATATTGTTTGGATTGAAAGTGAAACAAGCCACACAAAAAAAGATTGAAACTCTTTCCGCTCGAGCATTTAGTTACAGTTAGACAAACCATCATCAAGATAATGTACATTAAATTGGGAGAGAAAAAATAAAAAAAATACAACTTATTGCTTTCTGGTGCGCATCATCACTTATTCCAAATATTATTTTCACTCAGAAGGATATAAAGGCAGCATTTTCGAGATTGGTTAAATCAGAATATGATCATTGTTAATCTTAAAAGTCCTGGTTCAGTAACAACTTCCTGAATATGCTCGCATTTCTTCTGTAATACAGTACTGTTTTCAAATTCTTCAGAATGTTTCTCATCATACCTCTCAAACCTTTTAGTTCTCGCAGACCAGCAAAATTATAATACTATAAACCAGTTAACGAGTAAATCAATATTTTTTATTCAAGTTTGTAATCCCAAAAAAAGTTATACGCAGTATGTAACAAATTTCGTGCTTCGATGCCATTTTCAAGCTTAGATACTCAGCCCATGGGCTGTGAACCACTTCCTGATTTACAAAATCTCAAAGAACCGTGTTTTAAAGATCGAATAATCTCAGCACTATTCAGTGGCAACGCTGGATGGGACCCATCATGATTCAAAAAACAAAACAAAAAACAAAATAAAACAAGCAAAAAATAAAAGAGAAACCTCAGGTTTTCTATCCGGCCCGGCCCCTTCCTGCTGCTTGAAGACCCCGTGAGTAATCCGCGGGCTGCTTGTTCCTGGTAAACATACCGGAGGAAGCTGTTTTGTTGACGCGTTGCCCTGGGGGCTTCCTTTGCATCTTCCAGCCGAGTGTACCTGTACGAGACCCGGCTTCCTCTCTTGCGTCTGGTCAGGTGAACACCCAGAGATTTTTTTTTTTTTAAGTGTGTTCTTTTTTTTGGGGACCTTCCCTCCATTGAATTTTTATCCACCCACGCCCTGAAAGGAAATAACCCCGTGTACTTGCTCGGACCCCATAGCTAGCTCTTGTACTTCGGAGGACTGAGAATATCGTGGACTGAAAGCCAATCGGCGGAATGTAATTACTTATACGCAGGCATTTTGTTCGCTTTTAAGTTTGTTGATTGCCCAAAACAAATTGGTTTTGAGACATTACACTCGAGTGGCCAGGGACGTTCATGGATTTGGATGAATCACAGTACTGTACTTGAAAGCCAGATGATTATTTTGATCAATACCCTAGTAGCATGCAAACACTGAAGTGAGTTTTTTCGCTCAGAAATGGTTTCATAGATTAAAGTCTGCAACAAGCTGATTTGTGTATGATGTACACTGATTAATTTTCTGTACAGAGTATGGTTTGCATGGCACGACATAATATATGTCTAAGATAAGATCAAATCGAGTTACACGTTTCGACTACTGAAGACCCGAAACCAATCTACTGGATGCTTTTCGCGCAGAGGCTATTTATTCATACCAATACAATTTGCACTGTGAAAAACAAGCTTAAGTGCTACGGCTACTTAAAAGTAAAGGCGTGCTTAAACGAACACAAACAATTTATGTGATAGTTTTTGTTTTTCTTCTTCGGAAGGTCTTTGACTTAAGAAATTGCAGCTAAATGCCTGGCATAAAAATGATGCCTCAATTAAAATTAGTGAAAACGGCCAACCCGAGCGGTGTAAATGTTTGTATTTCGAGGAAATGCTCAAAATGCAATAAAATGTTTCAGAACTGTAACTGCACAGCGTGCGACAATTACTTTAATCTTCAAGCAATACAGTATTATTTTTGGCCCAAACAGGGAATGATTTAAAATATTCATTACACACAGTAACAAAGATAAACTTTCAGTTTAAAAGTAAACAGTAAAGTAATGGCAAGTACAGTACTGAGGCTCAGCAATGAATTCTAGAGAATTTCTGTAGCTGATATGGCTTTGACAAGTCTACTTGGAGTCGCTGGAAAAAATATTCTTCAAGACTTCTCTCCAACATCGGAAAAGCGGTGCTCATAATAATTAAAATAACTAAAATTAATAATTAAAATAATTATTAAATATTATTAAAATTATCACTGTGTGACGCATTACAGTAAAATGCAAAATCTCTTCTCTGAAACCTTTTCTCCCAACCAAGCCAAGAATACTTCAAACCGGGGAAAGAAAATGTCCCGCGGGTACCTCATCGGCAACCATGTCCGGACAATTGGCGGAACAAGACGATGGGCCGACAAGGTAAAGAATGAAGGGAAATAGAAGGGAGGTACCCAGGATGGTCCCAAAGTTTTTACATTCAGCCATTCGACGTCACTGGACACTCACTAATACCAAACATGGACTTCTTGTTTCATTCATCAGTTCATTCTTCGTGTAGCACTTTCTTTCTTTTTTAACGAAATAAAGCATTTCAAGTGATAAATTCAGCGGCACCTCACACTCTCTTTTTAATCTTTTTGTTTAATCTGACTCCAATATTTGAATAAAATAAAACAATCATTGTTTTTAATGGCCGATTTTCGAAACACCGAAAATATTGAAGAGATTGAATTTGGCTCAAGCATCTTCTTTTCTCCCAAGTAAGTGCAAGACTTTTTCAGCCAAGCAGAATATTTTCGAAACGGAGTCTTAGTGATAATCATTTACTGCATGATGATAAGTGAAAAATTTTCAATTGCAGCCAGAGTTCCCCACCCATGTCACATGGGGTTTAAAATTTGTCAGGCTAGGTAAAAAATTGAATTTTTGTTCTTTTAACTATTATCTGAAATGTATAAATGATAATGGGTACGCAACCAAAAATTTAAATTTTTTTAGCTCGCTTGACAAATTTTCATCACCCTGTGACATGGATGGAGATCTTGTCTGGCTGTCATTGGAAATTTTCCATTGAAAAACTTTTCTAAAAATCCGAAAAAAATTTCAGAATTTTATAACATTATGGGCGATGTCATAATTTTTTTTCCAATCACACCTGTTATAAAAATATCAGAGGTCTCGTCCAGCTACGAAAACCAAGGTACAGTATGTATCAGATTCAATGCGGCAGTCAAACAACTTATGGACCATCCCCTCGTATCATTAACAAGCATATGAAAACAAGGAGGCATAGGGGATGGCCACAGGTGGCAGGTGCGGCAGTGCCCTGAGGGGGGAAGGGGGGGGGGGAAGAAGTGCCCTGCGAGGCGGATGGACGCAGTGGTCGTGGCGGAATGATAAGGAAATGGGGTATAGGGGGAAGCCGCTCCATGTTCGTGCAACCTTGACCGTGAATCACCCTCGGATGTGTCTTTGTGAATAAATTATTAAAACGAAATATAGAGTAAAAAAAAA
>CAJPEX010002251.1:13950-42246 GCA_905338405.1 Notodromas monacha
AAACAAAAAAACAAAATAAAACAAGCAAAAAATAAAAGAGAAACCTCAGGTTTTCTATCCGGCCCGGCCCCTTCCTGCTGCTTGAAGACCCCGTGAGTAATCCGCGGGCTGCTTGTTCCTGGTAAACATACCGGAGGAAGCTGTTTTGTTGACGCGTTGCCCTGGGGGCTTCCTTTGCATCTTCCAGCCGAGTGTACCTGTACGAGACCCGGCTTCCTCTCTTGCGTCTGGTCAGGTGAACACCCAGAGATTTTTTTTTTTTTACGTGTGTTCTTTTTTTTGGGGGCCTTCCCTCCATTGAATTTTTATCCACCCACGCCCTGAAAGGAAATAACCCCGTGTACTTGCTCGGACCCCATAGCTAGCTCTTGTACTTCGGAGGACTGAGAATATCGTGGACTGAAAGCCACTCGGCGGATTTTAATAAGTTATACGTGATCATTTTGTTCGCTTTTATGTTTGTTGATTGCCCAAAACAAATTGGTTTTGAGACATTACACTCGAATGGCCAGAGACGTTCATGGATTTGGATGAATTACAGTACTGTACTTGAAAGCCAGATGATTATTTTGATCAATACCCTAGTAGCATGCAAACACTGAAGTGAGTTTTTTCGCTCAGAAATGGTTTCATAGATTAAAGTCTGCAACAAGCTGATTTGTGTATGATGTACACTGATTAATTTTCTGTACAGAGTATGGTTTGCATGGCACGACATTATATGTCTAAGATAAGATCAAATCGAGTTACACGTTTCGACTACTGAAGACCCGAAACCAATCTACTGGATGCTTTTCGCGCAGAGGCTATTTATTCATACCAAATGTTAAACGTGACACTTTTTGTTCGAATTCACGATGCCGATGAATTTTCATTTCCGCACGAATTTGCTTGTGTTTGTTAAATACACTATCAAAAACAAAAAGAAGAAGCCTTCCAGAAACTGAATTAATGCCAGCTAAATGCCTGGCATAAAAATGATGCCTCAATTAAAATTAGTGAAAACGGCCAACCCGAGCGGGGTAAATGTTTGTATTTCGGGAAAATGCTCAAAATGCAATAAAATGTTTCAGAACTGTAACTGTACAGCGTGCGACAATTACTTTAATCTTCAAGCAATACAGTATTATTTTTGGCCCCAACAGGGAATGAATTAAAATATTCATTACACGCAGTAATAAAGATAAGTTTTTAGTTTAAAAGTAAACAGTAAAGTAATAGCAAGTACTGAGGCCGAGCAATGAATTCTCGAGAATTGTGAGCATTTCTGTAGCTGATATGGCTTTGACAAGTCTACTTGGAGTCGCTTGAAAAATATTCTTCAAGACTTCTCTGCAAGATCGGAAAAGCGGTGCTCATAATAATTGAAATTATCACTGTGTGACGCATTACTGTACAGTAAAATGCACAATCTCTTTTCTGAAACCTTTTCTCCCAACCAAGCCAAGAATACTTCAAACCGGGGAAAGAAAATGTCCCGCGGGTACCTCATCGGCAACCATGTCCGGACAATTGGCGGAACAAGACGATGGGCCGACAAGGTAAAGAATAAAGGGAAATAGAAGGGGGGTACCCAGGATGGTCCCAAAGTTTTTACATTCAGCCATTCGACGTCACTGGACACTCACTAATACCAAACATGACCGCAGACTTCTTGTTTCATTCATCAGTTCATTCTTCGTGTAGCACTTTCTTTCTTTTTTAACGAAATAAAGCATTTCAAGTGATTGCACAAATTAAATTCAGCGGCACCTCACACTCTCTTTTTAATCTTTTTGTTTAATCTGACTCCAATATTTGAATAAAATAAAATAATCATTGTTTTTAATGGCCGATTTTCGAAACACCGAAAATATTGAAGAGATTGAATTTGGTTCAAGTATCTCGGCACATCTTCTTTTCTCCCAAGCAGGTACAAGACTTTTTCAGTCAAGCAGAATATTTTCGAAACGGAGTCTTTGTGATGATCATTTACTGCATGACAAGTGAAAAATTTTCAATTGTAGCCAGAGTTCCCCACCCACATCACATGGGGTTAAAATTTGTTAGGCTAGGTAAAAAAAAATTGAATTTGCGATGTTTTAACCATTATCTGAAATGTTTAAATGATCATGGGTACGCAACACAAAATTTTAAATTCTTTTAGCTGGCCTGACAAATTTTCATCACCCTGTGACATGGATGGATGACTTGCCTGGCTGTAATTGGTAATTTTTCACTCATCATCACGCAGTAAATTAAAAAACTTTTTTAAAATTCCGAAAAAAAATTCCAGAATCTTAGAACATTATGGGCGATGTCATAATTTTTTTTTTCAATCACACCTGTTCTAAAAATATCAGAGGTCTCGTCCAGCTAAGAAAACCCAGGTACAGTATGTATCAGATTCAATGCGGCAGTCTAACAACTTATGGACCATCCCTTCGTATCATTAACAAGCATATGAAAACAAGGAGGCATAGGGGATGGCCACAGGTGGCAGGTGCGGCAGTGCCCTGAGGGGACTTCCCCCCCCCCCTTCTTCACGGGACGCTCCGCCTACCTGCGTCACCAGCACCGCCTTACTATTCCTTTACCCCATATCCCCCTTCGGCGAGGTACAAGCACGTTGGAACTGGCACTTAGTGGGAGGGATGTGTCTTTGTGAATAAATTATTAAAACGAAATATAGAGTAAAAAAAAAGAGAGAAATAAAAATGGAAATCGCGACACTCTTCCTTTTTACGTTTCGTTCACTGATGCAGCCGAGGGAAATTAAGGACAGAGAGAGAAAAAAGGCTTCCGCTCGAAACCCCTCCTTCGTTCCTTTCCATACAGGGACGACGGGCTCACACCAGGAGGGACGAGAGAACAATGTCTTGTACTTTCGGGACACTGTTTGTCAAAGAACACAATGCCTCCTTCAAGTATTCTGAATTTGTATCTGGGCTAGATAAACTTACAACACAGAATACACCAATTTCCAATTGACAGTCCTCCTAAATTTTCACAAACGAAAACCACTGGCGACAAAAATAAAACAAGCAAGTAATGTTGTGATTAATCCGAAATTAAACACACCTAGTACAGTACTTTACTGTACTTATTTTCTCAATTATAGGCTGCACTCATTTGTCCAAAAGCGGCGCGAAAAATGCTGTGTCTGAAAAAAACACCAAGGTTTTGTTGGGTATTCCATTTCTGCATCACTTTCTACTGAACCCTTGTCATTTTCAAATCTTTCAAAGTTTCAATATTCTATTTAAATTTTATAGAAACATTATGATGACTACAACGTTTCATACTGTAAGTGTAGTATTGGAGTACAGTATTATTAAAAACTAAGCTCATCCGAAAAAAAGAATTGCGACTGAAAGAGCGTTTTCCCCCGAATTGTTTGCTCAAAATCGGGAATTTCCTGCATAAATACAGCATCGTTTTTTTTTTCAATGAAGCACGGCTCAAAGCAATGTTCTCGGGAATTTACAAAAGGTGGATTTGAATTGGACAATTGAATGGTTTTTTTCTTCAGCTGCAAACCCCAATGGCTTCCATTTTTAAATTTTCAAAGAATTCAGGAGAAACGCGTTTCGGTTTTGTTTCATTTTGCCGGGCATTCAAAATTATAGAGCATTTTAATGTACATTGAATTGCGATGAGATTGACTCACGAGACATCTTCGAAGCACCTGCTCAAGGAATTAATCGCAGAAAAACTTTCCGAACTTGACTATAAAAAAACACTCGGGGTTATGAGATAAACGCCGAAAAAAGTATGCATATAGAAAGAGAAAAATATTTTTTCTCGCGCTGTATCCGTAGACCATCGTAGTTCCTCTCATTCGCTTGAAATGAATTTAAAGAAATAAAATATAAACTGAAAGAAATTACAGTATAAAAATCAAAGCGTCGAATAAAAAAAAAAACAAAGAATCGAGTAGTTGTTTCTCGCACAAGCAACATATTGTAACTTCAGCTAACATCATGCAAGCCGGCCATCAATTTCCACCTGGACCCCACCAGAGAAAACTACACCCAAGTCTTGTGTTCCACCTGCATTCTAGACAAGGAAAACGATGCAATGAACAGAAGAATTGAAAAAGAAAAGAAAAAGCAGGGGAGAAACGCCACTGTCTTGCTCATCCAACCGACTCCACAGACTTCCAGGTGAAACAATAGCCGGGATACCATCACCCCCTTTGAACTACGCGGCTTCGCGGGATACTCAATTTAGTGGTAACACAAGCACAACATTTATATTTAAAAAAATACTTACTCAGGGAAGTATTTCTCTATTTTGAGTTTCATCAGATTTTTTTCATAGAAGTAGCCTGGGAACCCCCTGACAATTAAAGTTGAAACCTTTAGGGCTGTGCCCATCTAAGGTTGAGATTTTCTGCAAGAGCGTCATGAAAAACGAATACCATATTTACTTGAGTAAACATCTCAAAGTACAGTACAGTACAGTATAATGTGCGCCAACTAATAAAAAAATCGTTTCAGAAAATAAAGCCCCATAAGATGCAAAAATAAATATACAGTAGTAAAGTGATACATTACACACAGAATAACATTTTAGAAGATCAAGACAACCTGCTTTTATGATGATAAATGTTTTGCGGGGAACAGAAAAATGACATTGCAGGGATTACAATATATGGTTGTAAAAACTAAGGAAATTCGGACAACAGTGGGTCTTTACAAAATGGATGACTTGGATAAAATTTGGCAGTGGAAAATTTTAAATGTGAAAATATGACTCTCATAAGAAATCTTTCCCAGCTAAAATACCAAATGCAGCATTCTCCTAATACAGAACAAATTGAACATAACAGCCTTTATTTCATCAATGGCTATACAGTATGTTGCGTTTTTTTTGACAACAAAATTTTTGAAAAGCAAAACAGGGGGAATCTCTCCACAACAATCTTGTCTACAACGATTTTATCAGCATAACGAAGTTTTGTTTGCTCCCATAGCAAAGGTTAGGTTCTCCAACCTTGCTGTGGATATTCTCTACAGTATAACGAATTTTTTCTGGTCCTTTTTGATGCAGAGAGGGGGAAGGGGCATACATAGATACAGAAGAAAATAATCTCTCACTAATTTAAAGTCTGTCTGGCGTGTTGTGTGTGGATTGTTCTGCAAGTGTTTCATCTGTACGCGAATAAATAGCCCACTCGTGAATTTTAATGGGTGCTTTTCATTCATCATATTTTACCAATCCGCCAATAACGTTTTTTTTGCCTAGCCGCATCACGCGATCAACGGGGTGGGATGAAAATACCAGCGGGCAGGGGAGGTGAAAAAGAAAACGCCTGTAACGTTCTACAAAGACGAATAATGTTTCCCTCGCCGGAGCGATACATTGCCTCAGCCAATCCCCACGCCGACCGGATATCCGGTGCTCGCCACGCCATCAGATTTTCCCCCCCAAGTGCACCCCAAGCACTGCACGCCTCAGCAAGTCGAGTCTTCAGGGTCTCCGCCAAGCCAACACGGGCAAGTGGAGCACCACATGTCGCAGAGCTGAGGAAAAAATCCGAGACCACGTTTTATTGGCGTCCGCGTTGAGCTGTCAACCCCGCCGCCGCCGCCATATGGGCACGAGGACCAAGCTCTTTTTAAATTCGTGCGAGACCACCTAATTATCAAAGTCGGCGGAGAAGTAGTTCACGAGCGAAATGGCGACGTGCACGGGTTCAGGAGAGAAAACAATATATTTTTTGTTGTTGCCCGGACGTTAATTTCAACAACAACGTCCTGGATTGATAATGTCGTGCCTTGAAGAGAGGAAATTCATCAAACCTAACGAGCTCATTTGTTATTTGGCATAAGTTAGACAATCAGAAATTTAGGAGCACCACGAATTCGAATCGCTTCCAGAAGCCCACCTGGTGGCAATTCGGCAATTAATAATCACGTCCTCAAGGATTGAAAGGAAATTCAAAGCGGGTATATACAAATTGATACACATTTTTCAGAAGTTATTTCTCCTGAAAGGCTTACGGAAAGCGTCAAATTAAAGAATATTCAATGTCTGGGGAATACTATTCCCACCCTTCAGAGATCTGGATTATCTGAGATGTTTCCCAACATACGAAATTTTTGCGAAGATTTAAAAAATTTACAATACAGTACAGAATAAGAAAAAATCTGGTAGGATGAAGCTCCTCTGTTCCATTTTCCCACGCCCTTCAAAGAACGTGTTCAAAAAAATATGATCTTATAAGCGCAGCAATTTCCTTCATCAATTACAGTATTGTGCAAATCTCGTACCAGAGTGCATAAATATGGTCAATGAAATGAAAAATTGAAATTATGAAAATTAACCATTTCTCTTCGGGGGTACGATCTGGATTCTAGGTTTCCTCAAATCCATTGCCCTGAAATGGCCACAAAATGTCACAATGAAGAAATCCTCGGAAAAAAGCACTTTAAAAGATAAGCCAAAAAAAAAAAAAAAAGTTCGAAGCACGAACTCAAAAGCTCCACCGTTTTCCGTTTGGAGTAGGAACGGAAGCAACCTTCAGGAAAAAAGAGGCATAATCTTAAATGCTAAACTGAAATCTGAATTTGCTAGTAAACTTCCCCTTTACCTGATTCAAGACCCACCTTTGACTTCAAGGAAATGCATGTGACTTCAAAACTTGATTCAAACCAGAGGGGAATCCGAATATTATTCAAGCGGAAAATATTCAATAAAAACTTCTTCAAAATGCCTTCCATACTGCACTGTAATGCCCTTCCTCGTGTAGTCGACGAATTTTCTACGTAAAAATTGCAGACAACGAAGCCGATGCCTTAATTTGCGCTGACGCACCAATTGGCGATAAAGACGAGACGCAGTACGAGGAGGGTTAACCGAATCTGTTTACAGGAATCAATTATTTTTTGAAGATGATGCAACGGAAACCCTGTAAGGATAACGTCAGACACGCTTACCATAATCACTGTACAAGAACCAAGACGTCCAACCTGATGATAGACTACCGAGACTTACGAGGCTGGTTCCAGTCAAAATAGGCGCTGTAAAATTAGGTTCTCGTCTCTCGGATAATTTGCCCATAACGAGTATATAATATTTTTATTTTCTTCACAAAAAAACCACTCGTTTGAGCGCACTTCTCGGTCAGAACATTGGTGGCACTTGACGGGAACACCACTCGAGACCATCAACGCCCTGGTGTAACAACGCTCCAACAGGGTAAACGCAGGTAGGCATTTTCTCTGCCACGGGGGAGAGGTTTGCATCCCAATTACGGTCTACTGCAAAGACGATAAAAAATAATTTACGGGGCATTTTTGAAAAATAAATTGCAGGACAAAAGATAGAGACACGAAACGGTTCGGGCCCTGAAGTACTGCGATCGTCGCCGTGATTGCGCTTGCGGTGACTCGTTACCATTAGCATCCCGAGACTGGAGGCACTGAATAATGAACGGCTTTCGCTCACGCTCATGGAACTTGACGGGACAACGGTATTGTTTGTGAAGGGTGTACGAGGAATATCTGTAAGTTGGCTCGTAGTCGATCCTTGTCGTCGTAGTGGAGTCCCCTTTTTTTTTTAGAAGTGATTTGATTTTTATATAAAATCGTTAACAAACGCGAGACTTAGCAACAATTAACGGGTGGACTCGCTCTACAACGATCTTTTCCACAAGGATTTTCTCTGTATACCCATTTTTTTGGTTCTCCACAATGTTATTCTCTCTCTGCAACGATTTTTGTACTTCGAATTTTGTTGTAGTCTTGGAGAGTTGACCGGTATTCACAGAAACGCGATAAAACAAGACTACTGTATTGAGGTTGTTCGAAGAATTGAATGCTTCAGGCTATATTTTTTAAAAGGCTCGTTGATGAGGGGATATCACTCTCGCACAGAAATATGGTCGTAAAAAAAATACTGTAAGCATAAAAATCGTCAGTTTTTGACGACAAATTGAAGAAACTTTATGATGAAAATAATGTTCGTGAATATAAACAGCTCTGCAGTATTTTTTCAAGAGCTACCAAAATTTCGAAAAAGATGTTTAAATTTTTCTAGAGCTAAAGAAAAGTCCATATCTTAGACTCCGGAGGTTGTGGGCAGCTTTTTTCAGTTCATTGTCTGTACGTGGGATTGTCTTTTTTGGGGTCCCACTGCATATTTTTAAAGAACTTTAATCTGCAATACTCAAGGAAGCAACATTTAAAAAGTTGATACAGTTGAACCTTGAAAACTCAAACCTCCCAAAGTCAATTTTTTTCATCGTCTGAATTCCCCTAAAAACAATACATTAAAAACCTCTCTATCTCAAAGGCTTTTCCTCTCAAACCTGCATAAGTCAAATTTTCTGAGGCCTGCGAATATTTTCTTGACACAGCAGGGAAGAGAAAAGCTATATAAAAGTAACGTAATGTGTTCTGCAAGGAAGTTAAAGACTAATTTGACAATTGAATCCCTGCCTCAAATTTCAGCATCCAGTCAACTTCTTCAAGTAACAATTTAAGGCCAAGAACATCACAATTAATAATTTCCTGCAATTCTTTCAGGTTTCCCACGACAAAAATGCTTGTTTCCCCCAACTCAAAACCTCCCCAAGTCGATTTTTTTTTTTTTGCGCTGGTCCCTGAAATTCGACTTATGGAGGCTTGACTTAAATAATCACGATAATAATAGTAATGCTACCATTATTAATAAATAAGAGAAAAGCAAGTGCAATTGTTGGTCTTCCCGCAAGCCTGGCGATATGGGTCAGCGAGACAATGAGCCACGGTCGAGCAGACGAAGCGCCACTTGCCGCTATATACCCACAACTCGATCCGGTCGGTTTCCTTCTTCCCTCCCGAGAGGAACCGGAAGATCCCGCAAAACGACGCAACGGTGTCAGTCGGGCTCTGCACGGAAGGCTTCCTCCGCTCGATTCCGGTGCCTTTCAAAATCCCGGCCATTCCCCGCGTACACATGATCAAATTTCTCGCCGAAAAATCTCCACACCGGGCTTCCCACGCGCAACCGACAACTGAAGAAGTCCCCCTGGGACTTCTTTTGCGCCATATATTTTTTTTCAATCTCTTCCGAATCCTTCCACAGGAATACAGTACAATTGATTACCAGGGCCTTCAAAAATATGATACGCGAGTTTTTTTTTTATATACCATTTTGCACAATAATAACCTAAGGAAATCGTCGAAGACACGGCACGCAGATGGAATATGAGTGAAATTTTATGAAGGTCGTGATCTGAAAACATTAAGAAGAAGCATCAAGTCGGAGAAATAGAAGAAGACGCATAATCCAGCGGTAACGTAAGTTTGAGCTTCGACTAAAAGTTGAGCGAAACGACGAAAATTTTGAATCAATTATGAACGCCCTCAATTCAAGTTCCAACACGTCTGTAAAATTGCTTTTCGAATTCGGGAAGATGGCATAAAAAACATTGTCATATATTCTGAAACTGGTACCACCCAGAAAAGCTTGTAAAGTGCTAATGATCGCGAGTCTTTACACGGATAATCAAGAATTTCAGAAAGCAAATACAGTAAAAATTCGAGGATGATATGAAATAGCAAGACTGATATTCAAAAAATAAGCACAGAAAAAATTCACAAAAGAAACGGCAAGTCGCATCACTCTTTTCATGCATTAAGGAAAATTAAAAATGTAAGCTGTACAAGTACATATTTTTTTTAAGGAAACATTTTTCCCACACTACTATTGTACAACAACGAATTAATATTTTCAACCGTGAAAGTGCATGCTGGAGTACTTGATGCCCTGATTTGATTTATTCCTAGTTTATTCAACGAACCACCGCGTTTTCAGTTAGAAAGCATAAAAAATCGCCGTTTTCTTCGAAGCTTGATACCTAGCAAAAGTATAGTTACATGAAAATTGGGCTTTATAAGTGGACCGGAGACGATTACTACGCATCGCATTTTTCATCCCGTGGCGATCATAAACTACAAGAATGTTTTCCCTAAAGGTTTTCGGATTTTCATACCCAAGACCTTTTACTACCGTTAAAATGTCAGCACGCGTATTTCTATTTTTTATTACTGGGTGAAAGTGCCTCAAATTGAGCGGTGCTATTTTCAGCATCTATAGAACTTCCTTTCTACATCGCGCCAGTCATTTGTAAAAACTCAAAAGCTGAACTGAAATGCATCTTATGTGAATCTTGGGTAAGAACAACCTCCCCCTTGCACAAATTAGATGCGGAAAACAAATGAACCAGAACTTTATTTAAGGTGTCTTCAAGATTACAAAAAATAAAATGCGGATTAACAAATAAATAAATCATTATACGCACAATAGCAGTCCATGTTGAGAAACAAGGAACACAGACAATTTTTAAAATTTCTCGGAGGATTCGAGATGCTGAAGTTTTCACACGTACTTTTGTTTCCATTATTCACTCATTCTTTGAAACCGTACAACAAAATTCTAAGATAATTTCGCCAGATGGTCCTTTCGTTATTGGTAATTTGCTAATTAATTTGCTAATTAAAGTAACTTCAGTTACTCTCGTCATCAGACCCGCGATTTTCGAATGTCGAATTTAAATTATTGTCATCACATTGTCACAGACGCATCTTTTTTAATCTGTGAACAGTTGACATATCAATTAGCCTGACCCGTCGTCAAATTTACCGGAACTCAGTGACACAAAGGAGTATCTGCATTCCATCTTTCGTCTCCGTTCCGAAGCATAACATGACAAGGCCGCTTATCGGCAGTATACGAACTCGTTAAAAACGCTTTGTAGGCGTTTTATGGAAAGGGCTGAAGGGTTAACACCCTCTATTATCAAAATTTGTTTTCATCGCCTGAACTCATCATCAACCGTCAATAAAGCGTCGAAGAATCCAACGCAAACACAGTACAGTAGAAATTTATAAAAACGAACTTTTCATTGCAAGACTACGAGCACGAGTTAGACTAAGTTTTTCGTCGTGATAATGTAGAAATTCAAAAACGAAACAGCATAGTCAGAAGACAAGCACCGGAGAAATCAGAATCATGGAAAATCAAAGCACCGCTAATTAGTACCAATTGAGCCAAAGCTAGTGTAATTTAGTTTCACACAGGCCCTCATTCATTTAGCTTCAGTACTACTTCAACGAAAGTGACAGGCATTCCGTTTTTTTCAACACTAATGGAAGGCGCAATATTTTAGAAAAAAACCTCTCGAGGGGAACTTTAAATGGAATAGCAGAAGTCGTAAAAACGGGAAAAAAATGCGAATCAACAAGAAATATTTGATTCACAACCGAATAGCGCCGTTTGTCGATTTTTATTTAATTTATTCTGGAATTGAAGAAGGAATTTATCGACTGGGGTTATTCCAAAATAGTCAAGAAATGCTCACATTCAGGCGATGGGAATGAAAAATAAAACGGAATGAAGTATTGAAAGACGTGAAAACGCACATCAAGAATTTTATTCCGGAACGATAAGAAAGTCCGTCGGTGCTAAAGATTTTTTCAATACAGTATATTTTTTCAAGTAAAGTCGTTTTAGCCAGGACAAATTCTATGATTTTTTGGTGTAGCTTTTCGATCTTCTATCGCGAGTTTGAACTCCTAAATAATGGTACTGTATTCCAGCATAGTTCTCGATTTTTCAATCGAACAGCAGCAAAATCGCTGGTTTATTTCTCATCATTTGGTGGAATTTTACGACCTAATCCGCAATGCTCGTTTTGCACGAGAAAAGTGGCCTTCACTATTTTACAGAACCTTTTCATCATAGCCACTCGTTTCTTTCGCCCATTCCAGCTAGGTTCTGTAAACGACGTGAATTGATGAATAAAATCCATCAACCGGAATACAGAACGTACACTTAAATAGACAGACTATGCTGTATCGACATTAATAAAACGAAATGCCAATGCGCTTTTTCAAAGTCATTGCGGCGCCGTCTCCGCAAAAAAGGGCGTCGCCGTTGCGGAAGTTCTGGAGCATAAACGCGGTTCCCCGGGGGCGGCTGGAAAACGCATCTCCAGAAGAAAGCAGAACAGAAAAACAGAATACACAGAAAATAGAGAAAGAGAGAGAGAAACAGACGCTAGAACTCAGGGCGGTCAAACTTTTTCTTCTGCATTACTCAGACCTCTAAATTATTAATTTTTACTTCCCTGGTTGTCAAAGGAAGTACTGTAGTACGAAAGTTCGCACGAAGTGAAGAGAAATGAAATTGAACCCGCCAATTCACTTCTTCAAGATTTCTGATTACGCGCTGTCAAAATACAAGTTTACCCACTTGATTTTTGCCATATTCGCGCAAATTTAATAAACCACTTCCTCTCGGTTTTCGGCGTGTTTTTAATTATGTGCTTACCAAAATCAATGGCATGCTGAATTCGCACGAAAAAAGATTTAATCTAAAAAGCGTCCTCTATTCGAATGTTTGAATGATTTGTTTCTTCGCGTTCGGTTTTTCAAGTGGCATAATAATCATGATATTGCACGTCAGCTTGAATTAATTTGGAAGAAAGTTCAATTGGGCCTTCATTTGCAATACGTCATTGCAATGCATAGCGATCACGGAATGATAGTCATTAAACAATCCGTGCATATTTTAATCTGTCCTGTATAACCGTTTGTCAGGAATATTTGGAATCAAGTGGCAGTGAGTCTCAAATATCTCAACAGCTGTGATCAGAAACGTATTTGGATTTATGTTTATCGTCTTATATTTTCATCAACGCAGAACTGTGAAGATATATACTGTCAGTCATACATTACTACGAAAAATTGCAAACACGTTTCCGAGAAAATGTCCCCAACTACAAATTGATACTTGGGCATTTGAATTTATTCGAGACGAATTTTGCCTACGTTTCTTCCAGAGATTTTCGATGTTCTACTTTGTGCACAGTTGACATGAAACGTTTTTGTTTTCATTAAAAGGAATTTAAATAGAATCGGTGATGTTAATTGACTGTAGCCTCACTGATACCCGACTGTAAACACTGTATATGATTTATTTTTAAAATTTTGACGAATATCATGAACAAGTCGGAATTGAATGAAGTTAGAAAATGCGTTCCATACGTCAATAGAAAATTGCATCACACACAACCGAACACCTGAACCTGGAGAAACCCCTTTTTAAAATTATGAATTCGTCGTAACTCGACTGAAATAGCATTGTGCGCTTTTTTTGCGAGGGCCTCAAGAAAATAATTTGTCATAATACCATTATCCGTTGAAACCAGATTCCATTGATGTGCGTTCTTCGTGCAGCTGCCATTTTCTTTTGGTGTGTTTGTCGTGGCAGACAAGTTTGAAGACCCCCTTGAGCCACGTGGAAAATTTACTCGGTGGAAAATAGCCGGAGAAAAAGAAGCGAGAGGGAATAAAACGTTGGTAACACGTTACGTTAGCCCAAGCGTGGATCATTGCTGGTGCACCTTTCGCGGTGAGCCGAGTGCGTGAAGCCCGTCGGACGCTATCATCTGGGCTCGAAGATTCGTCATCGTTTTGGATTCTTATTTCTCCGCCGTGTCAACACGTGAGTCAAGCATTAAACACAAAAATTCAGCAAAACGCCAAAAATACGCGCAATCCGCAACCCCGGCGAATTTATGGTTTGTTTATCAGAGCACAAATGATTGAAACGCTTCGCTCACCGGATTGCTGAGCAGCGAACAACCCCCTCTTCAGCAATCAAAATTCTGTTTCCCCGCACATCACTTCAGTCAATTTTTTTTTTATTCACTCGAGAGAAAAAAAATATTAACGCTTTGAAATCAAGAAACGTTTTCGAACTGAACATCGACAACGCCGATGACAAGTTTTCGACAAGAGCTCGCAACGACGTACCTTTCACATTTATGTCCCCTATACCCCAGCTTGGGAATTGCATTCGTGCGTTTCGATTTATTCGGCCTGATTTATTTGTTTTGTTTTTTAACTTTTTTTCTTCAAGTCATGAGCGAACTAGAAAATTTTCCGCATCGTGGCGCATGAATTTCAACCTTCTTGAATCTTACGAGGGGGGAAAAAAGTCAATTTGAACGACAGTGTGCTGGCAAACGAACATCGGATAGGAAGCAGGCATGCGGAAGGTTTTTGAGCGACATGGGAGCGAAATAAAACGTCCAAGTGCAACCGGATTAACACCAAAGTTCTAGTTGGGTTTCCTAGGCAAAGCACAAAAATTATCAGCTATACAGTATTTTCAAAATTAAAAACAACATAATTTCCTTAAGTGTTAAATTTAAAAAAACCCCGTCATCACAGATGCTAAATCAAAGGTTCGCATTCACAAGTTTCGAACAAGAGAATTAAATAATTCGCTACAGCTAACATATTTTGAAATATGTGACAGGTGCCTATGCTTCATAACCACCGAATCTTTTAGGTTTTCATTCAGCATGAATTGGAGCATGGAAATTAATTTTCACTCATTCCCATTCGTTCGAATGATATACATTTTCTGCAAAAATTCTAAATTGATGACAATATAATACCTTAGATCCAAAAATTCCAAATTGGCATCCCATCGAAATCGATCAAATCATTTCTTTAATCTGTGTTCCCACGCCTTCCAGTGCATTACTAAACGAATAGACACAAGCTCGTCTTGAATGGATTGAAATTCGAATTGATATTCCAAGAAAATAAACTGAGAAAAATGCTGAGGTAATCTTCAAAAACGCAGTGTTCAGCCCTTGAAATCATCGTCATACGATGCTTAGGACTGAATGAAACCCCAGGGAATCTCGGCTTTTTCTGCCATAATTTCTGACAGTTGTGTCAATAAATGTTGAACTACAAAAAATGCCGACGCACTAATGAACACATTGGAGGGGTAATTTAGGAGCTAATAAAACGGGAGGATTTAACACGCCTTCACGTCACACAATCCCAACGGCCACCCAAATCTGGGTCAAAAAACTTACAATTGCATTTTGAAGAGTCTGATGACTCTTAGAGATGGGTAATCAAATACAGTACATGTAATTGAGCGAAATATTCATTAGGTAAACATAATACAATCCATTTTCTGAAATCTGGATGTTCATCACCGGGAAAAGCATCCACAGAAGGATATGAACCACTTTTGAGTAAAAATTACCAAGTATTTAGCTTCTCGATGAATCTGAATTCCGTACAGTTAATCGAATGCCTTTTCATAATCTGAGTTATATTCTCGTTACTCGCTTGAAGAATTATAATTTTTTTTAATATTTAGACGTGTATTGAAAGAAACGAGAATATAACAGCGTCGATTCCTCAAATGATGGAAATAAATTTTTGGAAACCCGCAGGGATGGGGGGTAGCAAGGGGCAAAACACACGTTTTGGATACCGGCATGACGCGCAACCCTGCGGGTTCACGCGACAGATAAAAACTCCCGAATGCGGCAACGATGCGTCTGGGATCGAGACCCTTTTCCCCCATTCGTCTTCAGCAATGCACGAGATAACGAAAAGACGGGTGTGAGTGAGTGAGTGAGTGAGTGAGTGAGTGAGTGAGTGAGTCGAGTTTCAAGCATTTCGGGTGTAATTGGACGGGGAACCGCAAGTTTTAATCTAACCGGCTTTATTGGATCTAATCTAGTGCTCTCCAACCTTTTCTGGCCCACGGACCGGCGAATTTCCGAAGAAAAAAAATTTGAGGACCGGCAAATTTCCCAAAATTTTTCTGTGGACCGGCTAACTTTCATAAAATTGTTGCGGACTCAAAAAGGTTTGCTTGAAAGACTGAAGGCAGGCATTCAAAAAGTTTCAGCTTTTTTTAAATTAAGAAATGTCTTCAAAAACTTACAAAGGAAGGCTTGAAGAAACGTTTCTCAGAATGAAAAAATTAAACACAGGTAATTAATTTCAGTAGATTAAAATATGTCTGAATTGTTATGAGAAAGGCCAACTTTTATTTTTCAATCAGGTAATTTCAACTGCCCTGTCTTCGCAAAATTTCAGATGAAGATAACAAGACTTCATTTTTGATACATTTGTTATGCTGCAAAAAATGTCCCGCGGACCAGCAAAAAACTTCTGCGGACCTGCGCCGGTCCGCGGACCACGGGTTGGGGAACACTGAATTATTCTAATCGACCCAAGAATTCTCATTGCCGTAATACAAAACCGCGATCAAAAAGTGTCGTGACCAACCAACTGAGCGCCAGGAAAAACTGAGCACGAGCCAACTGATCACCGCTGAAAAGGTTTTTCTGCCCGGCAAGGAAAAGAAAATTGCTCTATTGTCTATTCCTTTCACTGGCGTCCCAGAATAGTCCATGTTTTTGTGTAACTCAAATTAGGATAGATGTCTCTGCACACACAAAAAAAAACACCTGATGTCCGATTCCAGTTAATAAAAACTATTCCAAGCATTGAAAAGAAACTTGAAGTTTTTTTGAGAAAAATGGATGTACTTTACGAATCATCCCTGTGATCGAAGTGGTGATGCGTACAAACTAACTATTCGTCAAAGTAAAACTGCAAGCTCATTGACTTGACGCTCTGTTGGTAAGCGCTCAGTTTTCCTCGCGGTTTATTTGCACATTTCTAACGCCCTTTTGGGTTGCGCACATTTAGACTTACCGCTCATTTGACTCTACGCCGACAGATGTACGCTTATCGCAGCAACGAACTTTTTGTTTTCTCTCGGCAAAAAATTTCAAAAAATTTGGAATTTTCGCATGCGTTGAAGATAGTCTCGAAATCGACTTCTTCCCGAATTTTTCCTTTGCATAAATGAAGGACTATGCAAAAGTTCGCGGTTATTAAAAAAAATAGAAAGGACTGAGAACATTTTTATTCATACTTCTGTAAATAAATTAGGGGACGGATTCACTGAACCCTTTTCTTAACGTCGTGATCGCTGAACATTGAACATCACGTTCAATAGAATGACCACGAACTTTTGCACGAATTCTTGTGTGAATAATATTCCTGAATTGACGGACTAACCTGTATCAAAGCTGGCAAATTTTCGGCAGGCAATTGCGCATCGGGATATTTCGCTGCATGAATCGCACTCCTTGATATTCACTTTTCTGCAAAAGAAAGATGAAAAACGATTATTATTATAAAAATAAAGTTTCAAAACAGCAAAAATAAGTGGGAGGACACAAACATGGGTAGGTTCTTTCTTGGGTGACCGAAGGCATGGAAGTAGTGCGACCTTTCACAATTTCTTTTAAAATTAAGTCAGTTCAATATCTATTCATTTTTTCGACAAAAAGAAGGAAGCTCAAGCGCACCAAACCCTTGCATTTAACTGGAAGGTTCCAAAAAGTGAAAAGCCCATCAAAAATAAATGGTTTCATCTTTTCGGACTGGAACTCCGAACAGTTTGAGAAACAAACTGAACAAAATGAGGAACTTCCTGGTTAAGAGCTGCACACGCCCATTTTATAAGTATTTTTCGAAGACGAATGCACAAAACGAATCATAACCAAAGAATCATCCAACATGATCTTGCCTAAAAAGAACCGAATTCAACATCATCTAGTATTCGTTGCATGGATTCCATGCAAAATTCGTGCATAATTCAACGATAAAATTAACCAGCCAAACCTAATCGAAGTAAATTAATCTAGCCCACCACAAGAAATCTAACCATGTCTATGACAGATCTGTCTATGGCAGATAACTTGACAAAGCCAACTAACCTTACGGATCCAAACTAACCTAATCTATGGTGATCAACCAAAGCTCTCATAAATAATCAATTGAGATACGAGCCCATGGATCAACACAAACTATCTTAATTAAAAACAAACTCAATTAAATTAACCGGTTTAAATTACTACTGTATTGAACAATCATTACCTGTCTAACCAAGCCTAAATAACCGAACCAATCATTTACAGTATTAGATAACATAATCGAACATGTTCAAGTTAACCTGGACAATTTCATCAATATCTTCAACATATACTGTAATAAGTAACTAATCTAACATAACATATCCTAGCTCATCAAACATATGCCAGCTAATCTAACATAAACTGTACTAACAAATCGAATCTAAGCTATTATATCTAATCTAACCTGTAGTATCTAATCTAACCTGTGCTATCTAATCTAAAATATCCCAGCTAACCAAACNCGTACAAACTAACTATTCGTCAAAGTAAAACTGCAAGCTCATTGACTTGACGCTCTGTTGGTAAGCGCTCAGTTTTCCTCGCGGTTTATTTGCACATTTCTAACGCCCTTTTGGGTTGCGCACATTTCGACTTACCGCTCATTTGACTCAATGCCGACAGCTGTACGCTAATCGCAGCAACGAACTTTTTGTTTTCTCTCGGCGAAACATTTCACAAGATTTTGAATTTTCGCATGCGTTGAAGATAGTCTCGAAATCGACTTCTTCCCGCATTTTTTCATCGCGTAAATGAAGGACTATGCAAAAGTTCGCGGTTATTCAAAAAAACAGAAAGGACTGAGAACATTTTTATTCATACTTCTGTAAATAAATTAGGGGACGGATTCACTGAACCCTTTTCTGAACGTCGTGATCGCTGAACATTGAACATCACGTTCAATAGAATGACCACGAACTTTTGCGCGAATTCTTGTGTGAATAATATTCCAGAATTGACGGACTAACCTGTATCAAAGCTGGCAAATTTTCGGCAGGCAATTGCGCATCGGGATATTTCGCTGCATGAATCGCACTCCTTGATATTCACTTTTCTGCAAAAGAAAGATGAAAAACGATTATTATTATAAAAATAAAGTTTCAAAACAGCAAAAATAAGTGGGAGGACACACTTATTCATCAATATCTTCAACATATACTGTAATAAGTAACTAATCTAACATAACATATCCTAGCTCATCAAACATATGCCAGCTAATCTAACATAAACTGTACTAACAAATCGAATCTAAGCTATTATATCTAATCTAACCTGTAGTATCTAATCTAACCTGTGCTATCTAATCTAAAATATCCCAGCTAACCAAACAAATCTTAACAAACCTGACATACCCTTTTTAATTTACCCAAAGCTATCCTCAATAATAAAAACTTAGCTGTATCTTCAAAACCTCAGCAATCCTTAATAAGAAAAACAAAGCTATCCAAACCTCTCCAGAAAAAAAAACCTCATACAGTTGAACCCCTATAACTTGATGCTCTTTAAGCTGCATTTTCTTTAGCCACTGTCTGATTTCCCTTAGAAACAATGCATTGAACACCTCTCTAACTTGAAGGCCTTTCCTTTCAAATCTCCATGAGTCAAATTTTCTCAGGCCTTTTGGCTATTATTTTCTTGACACAGGAAAAAGAAAAGCTATAAAAAGTAACATAATGTGCTTTAAAAGGAAGTGAAAGACTCATTTGACAATTGAATCCCTGCCTCCTGCTGGTTCAGCATCATTTAAACTTATTTGGAAAGCAATTGAAGGCCCAAAATATGAACATTTACAATATCCCGCAATTATTCTACGCTTACCAAAACAAAAATGCTCATTTCCCTAACTCAAAACCTCTCTTAACCCGTAACCTCCCCCGGATTCGAATTTTCTTGCTGGTCCCTTGAAATTAGACCCAGAGTGGCATGACTGTACTGTACTGTATTCAACATTCACACCCCATGCAGGTGTGGGTTATTACATGGGTGCATACGCATGAATGCAAACAGTGCCGAGGTGATATCTAAATTCTGAAGCAAAAAGACGAAGGAAAACGGATTTTGGATCCGGTTGTCATCAGGAGTCACGTGGGGAAGTGGAAGAAGACGTGAATTTCGGACACGGTCAGCTACGCGGAACCAAAGAGTCCGGTCCAGTCCAGTCCGTTTTGTTCCGTTCCATCATACCCTTCTTCCTCAGATATCTCTCTCTCTCCCTCTCTGGCTTAATTCACACTGCGGACAACGACGATGACGCCGACGACTAGGAAAAAGGAACTGGGCCACGACGGGATAACAGGAACCAAAAAGACCGGGGGGGAGCCATTGGAACCAACAGCGGGAAAGGAGAAGGTTTCCCGCTAAGATCCTGCGGTCAAGCACACGGGCGCATTAGCCTAATTTCGACGATCAGCGACGGAGAACGACGATCGCACTTCCTCAACCATCACCTGTGCTTTTACACGGAGAAAAGCACACACACACGAATGAAAAATAAAAAAAGAGGAGGTGGGATTGGACGAAAAACAGGAAACGAACCGCATCTCCTCGCGCTGATTCCTCTCTCGCCCCGCAGGGAATTCCTCGGTTTCACGGCGAGAAAACCTTTAACTCGCGGTAAAAGAAAATAAATTTTCATAATTATTACGCGTTCGAATTTTAACGGCAAAAGCGGCATGCTTTACCGTATATCACCGAACATCCAAGTCGAGCTTCCGGTCTTCTTGTAATCCCGGATATAAAAAAATACTGCCCTCTGCAGTATTGCACTCTTAAATTCCTACTTACCGCATTTACTCGAGTACCACGCGAGCCCTTTTATTTTAAATTCGGAGGAAAAACGGCGGTGCACGTCATAGGGGGTATAAAATTTGAATTTTTTTCGAAATTTAGGTGTGCATTAAACTTGAAATAAATACTGCAGTTGTTCGTTAGACGTAGTAACAAGTAAACCGGAAAACAAAAGCTTGGCGTGGCAGATTTTTCGCTCAACGGTCTCGAGCTCCCACTGATTTTAGTTTCGAATACTGTAGTAGACTATACTTCTGATGAACGACTGCCAGACAAATGATTATCCGCGAATAAAAAAAAAATCCAAATTGCTTTCGCACATTAGTCTCCCACCATCATTTTTCGTTGGAAAATTCAATTTAAAATTTGTCTAAGCTTAAAAAAAGAAGCTACTTCAAAAAGTTGTCAAAATATATTTGTGATTATGCCTCAAGTATCTCGGTTCTTGTGAGACTGGAAATGCTATGAATATAAACTGAATGGCCCGGAAATTTGCTGAATCATTTTCTTGTTGCAGTCGATAGTTTTGGTTCACATTCGGCAAATCAAAAACAAAACCACGATTCAAGACGAACAATTCGCAACACGCTTAAAAACATGAAAAAATGTCTTCCTCTAAATGTAAAATAATACCCATCCCACATAGAATAGCATTACATCACTCAGAGATCAACTGATCATGTTGGCTAATGAACGTTGAAATTTATGTGAATAAGGTTCAATTTTCAGTAACAGCATTTTTTTTATCTTTTCGATGAATACAAGCTACTGTATCGGACTATCCGTAGTATTACAAATGCTATTAAACTTCTAGACGAGTTTTCCATTAGCGAAAGTGATCAAATCGAACAAATTAATTCCGCGTGCTGTCATCTCTCGATAAGAAAAGGCAGTTTTATTCAAAAACAAATTTCTCGAAAATAATTGGCAGTTTAAACCTCACCGCAATTCTTGAATCGAATTCCACAAATCTCTCCTATCTTCTTGCTCTTCTTGCTAAAAATGTATCATTTGATGATTCCCGATCCTATGTTAAAGGCAAAATTGTATTTTGACAACCAGTTTCAGGTAAAAGAAGTGGCATACGGGAAAGACACGAGAATGTTGTGGCGTCTCAGGAAATTCATGCGCATGAAGCGACACCTGCCCAAGACGAACATGATACACACTCCAGACGTTTACCAGGCACGTGCGCGACTCCAAGTAAAAGTAATTTTTACATGGAGAATAAATTGGGTGCGAGCAAATTTCCCGTTAAAAGATGCAACTAATAGCAAAAATCAAATCGTCACTCCGGATTTATGTTTCTACATGATCGAATTCCCAGTAATCTTGAAGAAAAAATATATCTTCGAAGAACATTTTCAATTTAAAAAAGAACAACAACGGCATCAGTTGTTTCACCTGTTTAAACGATCACGTATCATTTCAGTTAAAATACAGTATTGTAACTAGGCATCACCGGTTGATGCACTTCTTTCAATTAATTCAATTTTCCAGATAGCAGCAATGAACCATAGATTGCCATAGAATATCACACCATACAGCCTTCGTATCAAGAAGTGATTCAGGAAAGCAGAATTTCGAAAACTTTTTGGCTTCTAAAATCGAGTTAGTTAATAAAATCAATTACTAGTCCGAAATTCCCCGCTGTAGGCCCACATTATGGGTTACAATTTAATTACAGTCGAATTGACCTTTGGTTCAGTCTGGTGAGACTACTTTTGTATCCCAAAATATGTTATTCTTCATATTTTATTCATTTGTTTCTTTCATAAGATAGAGTGCTGGTAACATGAATGCGGAGCACAAGTCGAGAACTTCTGTAGTATAGAAACCAACTGAAATTTCGTGATTTGTATTGACAGTACTGTAACTTCTAAAAAAAATGGAGAAGGTCCATGTTTCTGAAAGGATTCGACGCTTGAAATTTTCTAGAAGCCACGTCGTCCATCGTAAAACGATCGCTTTTAAAACCAGAGCAACATCTGGATTTACAAGCATTCAGCGGAACAAAATGCTCTCCCGTGTTTCTTCTCCACCCCCCTGTCGTCCTCTTCACGTTTCCACCCCACGAGAACAAAAATAGCGAGAAAAAAAAATTAACCACCCGAAGCGAGGCGAAAACCAAGACGCGAAAAAAGTAAAGAAATAAAGGAAATGAACCGCAAAATGACAACGAAAAGTCTGGAAACTATCCTGCAATCAGGGTAACCCACAGGCCAGATCCCTATTCACACCGCNACAGGAAACGAACCGCATCTCCTCGCGCTGATTCCTCTCTCGCCCCGCAGGGAATTCCTCGGTTTCACGGCGAGAAAACCTTTAACTCGCGGTAAAAGAAAATAAATTTTCATAATTATTACGCGTTTGAATTTTAACGGCAAAAGCGGCATGCTTTACCGTATATCACCGAACATCCAAGTCGAGCTTCCGGTCTTCTTGTAATCCCGGATATAAAAAAAATACTGCCCTGTGCAGTATTGCACTCTTAAATTTCTACTAACCGCATTTACTCGAGTACCACGCGAGCCCTTTTATTTTAAATTCGGAGGAAAAACGGCGGTGCACGTCATAGGGGGGTATAAAATCTGAATTTTTTTTTTAGAAATTTAGGTGTGCATTAAACTTGAAATAAATACTGCAGTTGTTCGTTAGACGTAGTAACAAGTAAACCGGAAAACAAAAGCTTGGCGTGGCAGATTTTTCGCACAACGGTCTCGAGCTCCCACTGATTTTAGTTTCGAATACTGTAGTAGACTATACTTCTGATGAACGACTGCCAGACAAATGATTATCCGCGAAAAAAAAAAAATCCAAATTGCTTTCGCACATTAGTCTCCCACCATCATTTTCCGTTGGAAAATTCAATTTAAAATTTGTCTAAGCTTGTTTTTTCTTCGATGAAGTTTTTCAACAGTTTTATATAAACACTAATACGGAGTTCATAGAGCCAAGAACACTCTGACCTTTACGATACTTATATTTGACTTACCGGGCCTTTAAACGACTTAGTAAATCTTGTTGCAGTCGATAGTTTTGGTTGTGTAAGCCGTTTAGTTTTTGTTTTGGTGCTAAGTTCTGCTTGTTAAGCGTTGTGCGAATTTTTGTACTTTTTTACAGAAGGAGATTTACATTTTATTATGGGTAGGGTGTATCTTATCGTAATGTAAAATCAGAGATCAACTGATCATGTTTGCTAATGAACGTCGAAATTTGTGTAAATAAGGTTCAATTTTCAGTCACATTAGCATTTTTTATCTTTCTCATCAATGCAAGCTACTGTATCTGATTATTCGTAGTCTTTATACTGTATTCCAATGCAAATGCTATTAAACTTCTAGACGAGTTTTACACGAGCGAAAGTTGTAAAATCTATCAAATTAATTCCGCGTTCAGTCATCTCTCGATAAGAAAATTCAGTTTTATTCAAAAACAAATTCCTCGAAAATAATTGACAGTTTAAACCTCACCGTAATTCTGGAATCGAATTCCACAAATCTCTCCCAGCTTCTTGCTATAAATGTAACATTTGATGTTTCCCGATCCTATATTAAAGGCAAAATTGTATTTTGACAACCAGTTCCAGGTAAAATAAGTGGCATACGGGAAAGACACGAGAACGTTGTGGCGTCTCAGGAAAATCATGCGCATGAAGCGACACCTGCCCAAGACGAACATGATACACACTCCAGACGTTTACCAGGCACCTGCGCGACTCCAAGTAAAAATAATTCTTACATAGATAATAAATTGGGTGCGAGCAAATTTCCCTTTAAAAGATGCAATTGATAGCAAAAATCAAATCGTCACTCCGGATTTATGTTTCTACATAATCGAATTCCCAGTAATCTTGAAGAAAAAATATATCTTCGAAGAACATTTTCAATTTAAAAAAGAACAACGGCATCAGTTGTTTCACCTGTTTAAACGATCACGTATCATTTCAGTTAAAATGCATTATTGTAACTAGGCACCACCGGTTGATGCACTTCTTTCAATTAATTCAATTTTCCAGATAGCAGCAATGAACCATAGAATAGATTACCATAGAATATCACACCATACAGCCTTCGTATCAAGAAGTGATGCAGGAAAGCAGAATTTCGAAAACTTTTTGGCTTCTAAAATCGAGTTAGTTGATAAAATCAATTACTAGTCCGAAATTCCCCGCGCTGTAGGCCCACATTATGGGTTACAATTTAATCACAGTCGAATTGACCTGTGTTTCAGTCTGGTGACTACTTTTGTATCCCAAAATATGTTATTCTTCATATTTTATTCATTTGTTTCTTTCACAAGATAAAGTGCTGGTAACATGAATACGGAGCACAAGTCGAGAACTTCTGTAGTATAGAAACCAACTTAAATCTCGTGATTTGTAATGACAGTACAGTACTGTAACTTCTAAAAAAAAATAGAGAAGGTCCATGTTTCTGAAATCTAAGCTGCGAACTTTAAAAGATCTTCGGTGCAGCAGGTAGCATTTTGCTAGCGAAAATTTTGGTCTCGTTGTAGACCTAAATGTTCGTAAGTCGCCTTGTTTTACGAGAGGGCACAAAGAAGAGGTCCCCCCTGTCGTCCTCTTCACGTTTCCACCCCACGAGAACAAAAATAGCGAGAAAAAAAAATTAACCACCCGAAGCGAGGCGAAAACCAAGACGCGAAAAAAGTAAAGAAATAAAGGAAATGAACCGCAAAATGACAACGAAAAGTCTGGAAACTATCCTGCAATCAGGGTAACCCACAGGCCAGATCCCTATTCACACCGCAGGGGAGGGTCTCGGTCCAGAGCCAGACTAGGCCAGGCCGCACGCATGGTGATGTAACCCTCAAGTGCTCGGCTCTTTCTTTCTTTTCTTTTCTTTTTTCGCCCCTTCCATTTTTCTTTTCATTCTATTTTATTTTTCTGGCCCCCCCGATTGGGCGTGTCCCACCTGGTTCACACTGAGTTGGCCAAGCAAGAAAATGGCCAATCGTGCTTTCTGGAAACGAGCGGAAGTTTTTGCAGGAAAGAGATGCGGTGGCACAAGAGAAAGATGTTTCGGTGGAGGTTTTCTCCCTGAGATGGAATGTTGAAAGTCTACAGGAGGAATTTCGATGAAAAAAAAAAACATTTAAAAAATTCCGTCCCACTGGAATTTTTCAGCTTTCACGTATACAGACTGCGGAGGAGATGAAGAATTTAGAGGCAGGCACTTGACTGAAAATGTTTTTGAAATGCGTAAAATACTTCCACAGAACGAATTTCAATGTTGAAAAAACTCAGAGCATCTCGTTTGGATTTTTCTGATTTCATTGAATGACTGGTCCAGAGAAAAACCACGAAAAGCTGGAAAATCCAAAATTTTTAAAATTAATTTTGAAGTTGTACATAATAGATTTATACTGCCACAGAAATCTTCGTTCTCTTCGTCATTTCTGCAAAGATATTCAAGAAGACATTGTAAATATAAAAATAAATAAAAATTAACCGGCCATACAAAATGAAAGCAATTGAAATCCCTTGCCTTTCCGACTGTGGATTACCGTAATTACAATGGCACAAAACTTTTATTCGGTGATATTTTCCTATGATTAATTTTTTAGCTTCGAACAACACGAAGCTTAAAAAAGATCTTAATTAGATTTAAGATGCAAATTCACAGGTATTGCAATTTTCTATTATAGCAGAAGGCCACGTCATGTACTGATCGAAGAGCTGTAGAAGCACCGCAACGTTTCTTTGAATTATTAAAATTCATTTAAAGCTCAGCCCAAACTTGAAATAAAACGTGACCCAGACTTCATGGAGAAATAATTAACGGGAGAGAATTCTTTATTGGATGGCAAGAAGAGTGAGAGGGGCTTCAATGTCGTGAGGACGTAAGGACAGCTTATGAAGTTGAGAAGTTCGTAGTAAACTCGGTTAGTGATTAGGGCTCAAGCTTCCTTTTATTCGCAAACGGACAGAAGAAAATTACCCATTCCCAGTTGGAGAGATGAGTACGAAGGGGGCCTTGAGATATCTTCCTTCTGGTGGGTGATACAGTTGAAACTTTTCAATTTGAAATTCATGGGACAAGCATACGATTTTTGGTTAGGAAAAAAAAACTTTTTTGCTAGGGGAAAGGAAAAAGAATTACAAGAAATCGTACTAGCTGATATTCGGGGCCTTAAATTGCTTCATAATTGCTTCATAACCCCTGGATTGGAGCAGATTCCTTTCCATGTCACACCAAAGTTAGGATTTTTTGGGCACACAGGGACATATTGGTGTGACCAAAGGTCACCAAAATGCCCCTGTGTTTCAAAGGCCAAAGTTGGAAAAAGTTGCCTTCTTATTTGAGACGAATAAAAAGTCTTTAGGAGATACAGTTAGAATACGATCCTAACGTTCTTTATGTTAGGTATGTCGTTCCTCAAGAAAAAAATTTAAACATTTGGTTTTAACATGCGACCTGATAAAACATTAATATTGCACTTTTCCTCAACTTGGGCCTCCATTCAAAAATTAGATTAACTTTTGTCACTGCGCATGTGCATAATTTTGAAAAAATAACCCAACTTCACAGCAGAAAGGTTTAATGAGTTGACAAGATGCTGAACTTGGAGGCAAAGGTTCATTTGCTTGACTAGTCTTTCACTTCATTTCAAAACGCTTCTTACATTTTTATTTTTTCCCTTGCCTGCTATTAAAATAATTGCCAAAAGGCCTCAAGAAAATTTGAGGCATGCAGATTTAAAAAAAAGGCTTGGAGTCACGGAGGTGCATTGAAATTGCTGTATCCCTCGAAAATTAATAGTTCAAAGTTGAAATTAAAAATTTCTCAAGTCAGATTACGTAGGACGTATGTACATTACGTTCATTTCACTTCTTGGACTTTAAATCCGCGTGTAATTCAAAAAGAAAAAAGATAAAAACATTCATTTTCCAAATAAAATTCAAGGATCCGAACGTTGTTCATGAAGAACGAATGTTTACTTTTTTTTTTACAAAAATCTTCAACAGATATCCTACCGTCCAACCGCCATATTTTGAAACCATGTTTGAATGAGTCTCGTCAATATAATTACAGGGCGGATAATAAAAAAAAACGCAACTTTAATCCAAAAATTCAAATCAAACGACAGTTCTTGAAATGCTACTGTTTTCCGCCTGCGCAAGTTTTTCTTTTCGTTTCCCCGAAGCTTGTCATCATGATCGTGTCGACAAAAAGAGAGGCGAGACATTCGACTTGGGAAGGTTCGAGTTATCGAGCTTCACCCGTACATTAATAAATCAATAATGAATCGGCTTTATTACTCAGTAAAATAATTTTTTTACACTCTTTTTGCGACCCATAAAGCCGCAGAAATGTGCGGCTTTGGGGCAGCGGGGCAGGCCGCAAAGCCGTTTCACGGTCCGCTTCCACCGGCTCTGGTTATTGTTCATCCGCCGTTCCGCAATTGCGGGTCCCCCCACTGCACACCCCGTTTCCTCCCTCGGGTGCTCCATGGCCGACTGGCCTCTCGCGAACAATTCCCCCAGATTCTCCAGCAAAAACAGGCAAAAAGTAATAATTATTATGATTATCATAACGGAGAGGAGAATAAATAAGAGGGTTCTCATCGCAGTCGCCAAAAGAAGTCTTCGCGTCATCTGAACTATTTTGACAGGACTATCTCAGCTTTTGTTGTTTTACTTATACTGTATATGGCAACACTGCCGAAATGCGCATCACTTCCCGGATGTGACATCTTGTCAAGTACCTCATGTACAAGACTTCAACTACTGGCCTCAGAAACTAAAATGTTCATAAACCATATTCAAAATATGTAAACAATTGGCGAAAACTCGTGCTTCTTACTCCTGAAGAGAGACAATTTCGATTTTAGAGCCTCACTGACTTAGAAGACAGTTTATAGACATACGGAGCTTCAAAATTAATTTTTAAGAAGTTCTTCAAGGAACATTTCAT
>CAJPEX010002252.1:4256-42237 GCA_905338405.1 Notodromas monacha
GCTAACTTTAACCTGCCAAAGTCCAAAACGAATTCCTCTACGGCAAATTCTGTCCTAATTCACGTACACGCTTAGTGAAGACGAAATCTGTCGAAAAGTTCAACTCACGGACTTTCTTCCTCAAGTTATCAAAATTCCTACGGCCTTTGGGCTTCACAGTTACATTTGAACCCCGATAACTCGAACATTCCCAAGTACTTTATAGTTCAGAATGTCCCCCTACGTCGAATTTTTTAAAGTTTCTGTCTAAATTTCCTCAGGATCAATTCATTAAAAACGAACCCAACTCAAGGGCTTTCCCCCTCAAGCCTACATTCCGCAAAATTTCCCCAGGTCTTATGGCTATTATTCTATTGGCACCAGAAAAAAAAAGGTAATTATGTAAGGAAGCAATTACCGCATGTGTTTTTGAAAGGAATGGAGGACCAATTGGGCAAAAAACACCTTGCCACTGAATTCAGAATCTTTTGAACTCATTCAAGAAGCAATTACATGCCTAGAATATCACCACTTACAATTTCCTGTAATCCTTATCTTTTCTCCCAGATAAAAAAAATAACAGATTTCCTAATTTGAAACCTCCCTAATTTGATTTTTTTGTTCCTTGAAGTGTAACTTGGAAAGTTTCGACTTAATTAGTCAGGGACCAAGGAAATAATAAAGCAAAAGAAATCGTAATTTGTATGATTTTCAAAAAGAAGGGAGTTTGAAAAAGATTGGGCAAATCAACCCATTTTAAGAAGTTCAGCATGCTCCTTCCTTATTCACCCAGAAGTTCAACCCTCAAAATGATAGTTGCTTGAACATCAATACTGTACTGTATAATCAAACACAGCCATTCAAATTACAAATTTAAAATCTGCAAATCTCCAAACAAAGGTTCTTCCAATTCAAGATGTAGACTGATTTTTTTTCCTGACATAAGTGAGGAATAGGTCAACAGCACACGGTGTTCCCAGGCAATCTCCCTTCCAAGTACAGATGAACGTCTAAGTTGAATTTCAAGGGACCACGAAAAAAATTCAAATTACGGAGCTTTTCAGTTTTGCAGAATTATAGATGATAAAGCAAAAGAAATCGCAATTTGTATGATTTCAATAAGAAGGGAGTTTGAAAAAATTGGGCAAATCGACCCATACTAATTCTATATAGACTTATAAAATCAAGCATTTTAATTGTGGGAAACATGGAAAAATTGCACCAAATTATACACTATGATATTCTGGGCCTCAAGTTGCTTCTAAAATGAGTTGACAGGGCACTCAACTTGGAGACAAGGATTCATGTGCATTTGCCTAATTTAGTCTGTCACTTTCTGTCAAAGCACATCCAATTCCATTTTTCATTGTTTTTTTATTGTTGTTTGTATTCCAATACAATAATAACCTGCAGGCCTACGAAATTCGACTCATGGAGGTTTTAGAGGAAGAGCCTTCCAATTAGGGAGGTTTTAAATGCATTATTTCAGAAGGAATTTAGAGGGGCACTCAACGAAAATTTTAGTGACTTAGGGAGGTTTGACTTAGCAACGTTCAACTGTAATGCACTGTCCTAACGAGGCACATCGACACTTGATCGCCGTGATCAAACGAGATCCGGTCTTTTTTAACATGGTATGGCCCATGACATATGCTCCACGAGAAGGGAACACAATTTATTACCGAAAATTGTTTCCTCCGAAATACATTTAGCACTGCTTCCCAGGTGCACTCTTCGCAATTCCCAAAAATTTCGCAGTTCCCTGAGCCTGGAGGATCGCAATGTTCATGCCATGATATAGATTCAAGAAATATGAGAGCGAACTAAAGACGAGGGGTTTTCAATGCCTCTCTTCGCAAAAATGGGAGAAATAAAAGCTTCCCCAGAGGTCCAAAATATCGTTAGAAACTGAACCCGAAAATGTTCAAAACTCGAACTTTTCTCCGCCCATGTCTACATTTCTAATTGCCTATATAAAATGTTAGACCGGGATTCGGAGCTTTTCTCAATACTGTAAAAGAAAATATACTCGTGTAAGTCGAAAAATCACAAGAACAGAAAAAAGGTAATCCAATCATTTTTAACTAGAAGATTAAAAAACGGACAAACTGAAACAAAGTCGTTACGATTTTGAAATCCACATATTGTAGAAGGGAATAAAAAAGTCAACAGCACCCGGTGTTCCCAGGCGGTCTCCCATCCAAGTACTAACCGGGCCCAACGTTGCTTAACTGCTGTGATCGAACGAGAACGGGTGCTTTCAACGTGGTATGAAATTTCCATATTGTGTTGAAATACATTGATTGATATCAGTTTAAATTCGGAGACAATTTTTATTTTCATGGAATTATAGTGAGTATTTTGTACATTAAACACCAATTAAAATTTTCATAATGTAAGTCTAAGGGAAACTGAGACTCAACTTAGGAACATTTTGACTTAAGGAAACTCTTGATGCACCAATTATGTCTGCACCTCGGGGTCTCACTGTAATCTGGAAAGATACGGAGAAACCATATCGTCATCGCAGAGATTCATTATATCCCTCGACATGCATTGATATTCTCGAGCACAGTTGAATAATAATCCATTTCTGCGCCAATGACCGACTCGAGTTCAAATTAAAACCCGATTACTCGTACTAAAACACAATTTTATCGCTCCTAATCCGACAAAAAAAGAAACGGAACCAGGTTCTTCGCTTCTGTATATCACAACGATTAAAAATTCATCACATGAGTATGTGAATAAAAGTTTCTTCTCTTAAATGGATCGAACAACTGCAGGTCGGGAAAGGACCTAAGCATATATTTTTCCAATGATTCTCATGGGTACTGATGGCAATTTCATAAAACTTCGCAGGGAAATCGGCATTTCTTCGCAAATGGAAGCTTGAAATGTCTCTGGCATTGAAAAAATCTTGAATTTTTTTTTGAAAAAAAGCTACGTCGGACAAATATAAAAAATCGACACTGTTCCTGAATTATCCTGGAAATGAAGATGTGCAAGTAACGGTATTCTTTCATCGGTTTGAAGATACAGTATATTATTTCGAAAAATACAAAAGGCGTTTCGTGTCCGTTCTCTTTCCATAAAGGGAAAATAAACGATTAGCGTTTCTCACAGGTCCCACATACATATCGGTACAACCTAGACCCGAAGATGCTCGAAAATTGAAATTTAGTTCGTCGGTTACTTTGATTGAATAAAATCGCCTCTCAATGCAGAAAAACATTATTTTTGCATTCGAAGCTTTCCTCAATAAAATCGAAAATATTTGCTTTACTATAGCTTCTGACAGTACTGACACGGCAATAAAAGTACAGTGATCTGATAATTTTTGAATTAGACGAAAAAGGGGGAGAAACAAACTGAAAGAAGTGTACCTATTTCAAAAAGAAATACTGTACAGTAGGGGAAAAGAAAAAGTCAACAGCACCCGGTGTTCCCAGGCGGTCTCCCATCCAAGTACTAACCGGGCCCAACGTTGCTTAACTGCCGTGATCGAACGAGAACGGGTACTTTCGACGTGGTATGGCCGTTGACATCCAATAGCGAGAAAAAGAACGGACACTGGTAGCACTACTGCACCTAGTTGATCTGATTGATATTTTGAATTCATGCCAACTGTTTCCAGTTCCACAGACTTAGGTAATAGAAGGGGGTGGCTGGAATAACGTCGCCAGGCCCAACCTCGTCATTGAAAATCATTGAAATTGGAAGTTTGCTATGTCTGTTACGGGTGACCCTGAAATTAAAATGTATGTAATATAATCAGCCATTATTGAACGGATCAATTGAGGAAAACAGGTTTGATGCCGTTTGAGAATCATCCTCAAGGCTTGACATGAACACAGGACTTTCATTGGTTTGAAGAAACCTGAATACCAACAATTGGAAAGAAGTTTCTTCTTCATCTTCAGAAACGGGGAAAAAAACGCGTCCAAGGATCCCTTGGTCAGGAGAGGTCCCGCATATTTGAAAAAATTATTTTCTCTTGAGAACTTCTTCATCTTCCTCACTGTCCAATGGAATGAAAGAGCAAGGAACAAAAATTGTTTTTGTTGAACGGAACTTCCTCGTTATATAAATAAGACGCACTCCTTTTTCAGTTGTCGTGGGCCACAAGGGTCCGCCAGAGGGTAGGTTCATGATTGGCCCGGGTTGCAACGAATTGATGGCACTTCGGACGAGAACGGGTGTTTTCAACGTGGTATGGCCGTTGACATACACTGCCCCTCATATAACAGGCAATCATACCGCGATTACACGTATCACATTAAACGTATCCAGGCTATGCAAAAAGGATATTTATAGGTAGCTAAAATAACAGTTAACAAATACAGCACCAGGAGCTCTCCCTGTGTATAATTTCGAATCATTGTGCCAGAGCTCAACGGAATCTGTCCTAGCTTGCTAGGTTGATCAGACACTGTATCTAACGCTTGCTTCATACCCATATCTATCTCTTCAAGCAGCATTATAATTTCATTCACCACTTTTCTCATTACAGTAATCCTTGAAAAGTCCACTTGATTCCAAAGAAAAATCTTGAGTATAACTTATCGTATTGCTCGGCTTTATTCCTACCCTACGCTGCATACTGTACTGCTCTTCTAAAAACGGGGCTAAATCCCGGCACCTATACAGTGGAACATTTGCTGCGTGAAGACCTTCAGTAAGGCTGACCGTTTTCGTCAACCCCGCCTTATTTTTCGGTGAGAATCGCCACTTCATAAAAAAAACTAGACTTCCTCGAATAAAATGAGATGGCATTATTGACGATATCCAAACCGTAACTCACAGGAATCCGGGGTCGAACACTCTTCGATGAAAATTTCTCGAGTTTCCTCTCGCGACGTGAGATCGTTGTGTAGCCATTTGTCTCTCGGCGGAAAATCCGACTGCCAGATAATTTTCGAATGTCCTGCATCAGAAAAAGCCAGACAGTAGAAAGAACTGAGCGATAGCAGTAACAATTTACAAGACGAAAGCAAAAATAAGTAAAATAAAACAAGAAATTACAGAAAACCAAAAAACGCAGATTCACTCGACACGACAAACAACCGACTCACTGATGATCTCAGCACATTCTGAATGCCCCGCTTTCTCAGCCAGTTCTTCAGGCAACTCATCGTCTTTATTCCTCGGTCGTTTCGGACAACCCCGAGACAGCAGAGCTTTACAGCATTCAATATTGTTCGCTTGAGCGGCTTCATGCAAAGGCACTAGATCTACAATCATTTATTCCAGTATCAATTTCTTTCATCAGTATGAATTTGAGGGATGAATAAAAAAACGAAAAACTAGATGAAAATTACTTTCATAGGTTGATCGTAACCGTGGATCAGCTCCTTGATTCAATAAACGCACAACCATCTCATTCTCACTCCTTCTGCAGGCATACTGCACAAAACACAAATCAACCAAAGATTGAAATAAACACAAACGAACTAGAAAACATGCCAATCATCTGCTGAAAACAACTCAAGAACATGCAAGACTAGAATGCCCGGAAAATTGCTGAGCTGTGATGCAAGAATGCATGAGAATTAGTGATCATAGACGTCAAGAGAGATCAACAAGGAATGCTGGCAGCATCAAACAGAGTGGTACCCCGACAACAATTGGACTCAGAGTATTTTGAAATTCGAAAAGCATCTGCCCTTGCATTCGGACATTGACTTGAGATATAGACACATTTCTAGAAAACTTGAATAAAAAAGTCTTGGTCGACTTTGAAATCTCTTTGACAATTTGAGCTACAGAGTCTTCATCAAAATCAGGGTAATTTTTTTTCTAATTTTTTCGGAGTTATTTCCATCATGTGTGCGAAGCGTAGATAGACTTTTCAGTTTTCTTGCATCTTGAAGTCATAATTCTGATGACAAAAAATCAGATTCTGTGTGGGTTTCTTTTGAGCGGTTCTTTTCTTCATTTTCAAGTTGAGAAATTTGTCTTTAATTCCGGGAGACTTTTTCCGAATTTTTTGATCAACACGAGCACCAATCAAAAATAATCCCATTGTAGTCTAGCTTTAGGGGAAAAGTTGATCCGACATACGGACGTCCGAACACTCGGAAAGGGACCGACTACCAATTACGTCCGCATTTCGAGGCCCCATCGTAAAATGCAAAGATACAGCCTCATAATTTCATGAGCAACTTGCCAGGGGAACGGTGCAATTCAAGTCGCTACATCAACTTCCAGTGACATCTACCCACCATCGTAGCGAAACAAGTACAAAAACAATGTATGATAGGTAAACGCATTGCATATACGACAGGACTGCAGATTTCTCACGGCACAGTTTTTTTTTCAGGTCACTGAAAAAAAGGGATTGAAAATTAAGACGGGATTCTCACATGTAAAGGAGAGAAGCCCTTCGTATCAACAATATTTGGAGAAGCCCCAGAACTGAGCAGCAATTCAAGGGCTTCCAGGTGTCCATGATTGACAGCAATGTGCAACACTGTTTGTCCGTCCTGGTTTTTGGCGTCCAGATTATGGTAACCTGACTGAATGACTTCCCGGATTATCTCCAGATTTCCTGTGAAAAATTGCAATCATCAATCATCCATAGTCCATACAAATATCTGTCAACAAAATTTGCTTTGTTTTTCTGTGTAACCACGCCCTGTAGAAAGTCAGGTAGATGTCACCCAAATCCGCAAGCAAATGGAAAATATACAGGTGGACCCTCCACACAACATAATTCAAGGGAGAAGAACAAATTTGTTGTAGAGAGAGTTTCACTGTAGAGAACCCATATAATGGAAAGAGAAACCTATGGGATAAAACAGATTTTTTACACAGAGGAAAACATTGTAGACAAGATTGTTGTAGAGGGAGTCCACCTGCATTCTCATCCTGGGTTTCTCAACTGGTTGGTGGAGTTTTCCATGAAAATAATGTATAAACACAGCAAATTGGAATGAAATGAGATATCCTCAACATAACTTCATGCAATTGGTACACCATTTATTGTCAGCATTAAAAAAGACTTATTTGGTATTCAGTGATCTTGGATTCATCTTAAAATCTTTCTATACCATCTTAAAATCTTCTAAATACAATATCATAAATCTTCTTCTAATACCACCTTGAAATCTCCTTACACCATATTAAAATCTTATTCTCATCCTATCCAAGATGTTGGAGAGCAATAAAAAGGTACTTTATACCTATAAATAACTCATGTAACTTGGGGTACTGTAAGAACTTTGCTAAGGAGTTGAGCCAACAAGAAATTCTGTCCAAGTGCGTTAATAACATTCAAGTTACTCAGGACAAAAACCGAAAAAAGATTTGCCTCATAACGCCATGGGAATAGATTCAAGTCAAAACAATCACAAACAAACCAAATTTTTCGTCAGACCCGTCAACACACAACAAAATTCCAGCGTAACCTTTTCAATAGTGAAAAGAAAACCCAGTTGAGGACCTCGCGCGTTGGTTCAAACCAAGTGAACCTAAATGATGAAACTCTTTTATCACGACTACCACGTACCCTCTTTCGTTGATCGATGGAGTAAATTTGTTCTTCCATGTCTTCTCGTTTCTGCCGGCGGAGGCATTCCTGGCAATCGGAACTGCAAACAACATGGCAATCCTCCACGCCGCAATTGATACTGTTCTATCAACGCGTCCAAGCCGTGAACAACAGGTCCACCATCTACAAAGAAAAAAAAATTGTACTCTCTTCAAGCTCAAACAATACAGAGACATGACATCCCACGACGGTATTCTCAAGATAATTAAGTAAATTCGAATGCTGTTAATTATTTTAAAGGATTCTATCCGTTTGAAAATGGTAATCCCGAGGGAAATTTTGAATGAATTTTTTTCTTCGAGATTAAAAGCAAAAGATATGGCGTGCACTCAACGCACAGGTCCTATACAAAATTTTATCGACCGTTTATCATTTTAAGACGACCAGCATTTCTGGATAATTCTATTCCTTGCAGATGTTTAGCAAAAAATTAGCGTGCATTCAACACACAGGCCCGCTAGGAAAGGTTTATAGACAATATCCCATCATTTTTGCAAGAATTGCAATTTGCAAGACACATATTTGTGAATAAATTTTTTTGCAGATTTAAAGCAAAAAAAGGTTTGCCCTCAACACACCGGTCCTCTAGGAAAATATTTTCGACATTTTAGCATGAATTGCACAACCTACATTTCCAAATGAATTTATTTCTTTCAGATTTAAAGCAAAAAATGGAGTGTGCACTCCACACACAGACCCTCTAAGAAAGGTCTACTATTGACATCTTACAATTTCAGTATGAATTGCAAGACCAATATTCCTGGATCCATTTCTTTCTAGCCGAATATTAGGTGTTAGCTCAACACACAGGCCCCCAAGGAAAGGTTCATGGATATTATATCATCATTTCAGCATGAATTGCAAAACGAATATTTTCTGATAAATTTCTTCCTCGCAGATTTTCAAGCCAGAAAATTATAAAAAAAATTGTCTTCTTCTATCAGTTAGTCGACGTGTTAATTACAACCAATGCTGCGTGAACGAGCCACAAATCATTCTAATCGCTCGTTTGAGATTCACTGCGAGGAAAAAAAAGATAAATTGAGGTAATCACCTTCCAAACGCAACGGATCACGAAAATTCATTAATAAGCCAGTGAAACGAGACCGCGTCAGTCATAAGTAATCTCGTGCAATTTGCTGTATGAAGTGAGGCCAAAAGTTTCTATGGAAATACTGTATAAAATCTTTCAAGACATGCGTTCGTTCTCAAGCAAAACTTGAACTTGTAATCTTGAGCAAAAATTCTCCTAAACACACATACGCAAAACGGATTCTTATACCTATGCTATAGAACGCGTCGTCACACAATTGCTGAATGATATAATGTTGAACTTCTCCTCCGAACGTCATGGATAACACGTAGTCGCACTTGTCGGAAACGTCACCCACTGTGCAAAAATCCCGCACCAGGAATCGTCCATCTTGCGGCTTTTCCTCTGCATAAAAAAAAAAAAGCTTAGGAGCAATCCAGAATCATGTCAAACTCCAGCGCAATTAACACGTTCCCCAAAAATAAAACACGCATCTCATCGAGAAAATGTTGATAAAAAACACGAAACAATATTTACGAAAAACGTTCAATAAACTGAACTGGGATATTCAGGTCCGATTCCCAAATCACGAAGACATTGAACGCCGAGGTGTTGAAATTTGAATTGCTTTTGAAATTTCTGCAGAACTGTCATCGACGCGAGCTAAATTTAAATAATTTTTCGAAATGTAATACAGAACACGAAAGGGGAAATCTCTCCAGAATGATTTTTTGGATAGCAATATTCTCCATGCAACGGCATTTATTTCTGGTTCCAGCAAACCTCTTTATCAACAGATGGACTGCTTCTCTACAGTAATATTTTCTCAACAACGCCCAAATTACTTATCCCTTGAATTTTTTAAATTGCCTAATTTCCCAATGACGAATTAGCGTCACATTACTTGACTTGACGTGAAATTCAGGAAAGGAATAGACAGATCATACTTTAAAGAAACCCTGCAGGTAACGAAATACCGTCGATTGCGTAGAACAGATGAAAAAATGTGACAAAATGACTTCGCTTCATTCAACACTGACAGAAATGAACAAAATCAGGAAATAAAATACGACACTTGTACGATATGAATAATATCGACTGACCACCGAACTTCAACCGATCTTCCGCCACATCCCGCGAAATTCTTCCATGATACCAGCAACAGTCCTGATCTTCTCGGCTGTCCCTTCTGCTTGGCGGCTTTGCCATCCTACCAAGCGCGAAACTTCAACATGCGTGAAATGACAACTGAATCCCGCCGACGAGCCTAGAAAACCGATCATGAATTGACGAAAAGATGCAGATTTATTTTTTGGAAGAATAAAAAATGAAGCGATTGCCGACGAACGAGGGGCATTCAATAACCATGGTATGTTTTCCGCTCTTCAAAATTGTACGCCACTTATTCACAGAGCGCAAGTATGACTTCAATAACAGAAAAGAGAACAGAATAAATAAATGGTTTTCCGACATTACGAAAAGACTTGAATGCCCATCGCGGGAATCGAAACAAAAGAAACACAAATTCATCATCAGAGAAGATATTTATCCACTCAAGTCTCCGTAACACAGGGAAACATTCACCACCGACCAGAATACGACACACGCATTGCAAAAACCTAGAAGCGATGCCACACAAAAAAAAAAAACGGAGATTAAATCATTCCGCGACGAAGATTCTACGCACAAGCATTTCTTTTAGCTTCATTCGATTTCACATTATTTGCTTGGTTTCTTTTGCATCACTTGGGTCCAAGCATTTCTTCAGGCTTGACCCACTGCTTGAACTGTTCTTCGGTAAGGTGTCCTAGGGCAATAGCGGATTCTTTCAGCGTGGTACCTTCCTTGTGCGCCTTCTTTGCAATAGCTGCGGCTTTGTCGTAGCCGATATGGGGATTCAGAGCTGTGACCAGCATCAGGCTGTCGTGGAGAAGTTTGTCAATGCGGTCCTTGTTGGCCTTGATGCCAACGACGCAATGCTGAGAAGCAAAATAAATATAATGAGTTTCTTTTTGTTGTTTGCTGAACCTTTAGTAACCCGAAGAAACTTATTTGTTCATGTTATAATTGCCGTTATGGTACGCATGGAAAAAAAATTTTAACTCTCGTCTTTCTCCTCGCAGTACAGCGGGCATACTTTTTCTTTACATTCTGCATCATAAGTGATCAGAAAAGGATATTTTGAAAAATAATGATTAGTTCACAGAAAAAATAGAAAATTAATTTTATTTGGTTCCAAACTGAGCCAAAAATTAAATTCCAACATATTTTATTTCAAAAATGCTACAAATTTTTTATTAAAAATGGCGTGCATCTCTTTCGCGTACAAGCTTTATTGACATTTTAGTACGAAAAAAGTAAGGTGCGCGTTTTAGTCAAAGGGATGTGGTACTAACGCAAATACGGTTCATCAATCATCTTTCATTTTAGTGGACAAGAAAAAGCCGGACGAGAAGGAGGGAATTCGAACACATTTAAAAATGAAAGAGACTCGTCCCCCATTCAAAAAGAATCACAAATATGGCATATTGAATATGGTACATTATCATTCATTTTAGTGGACAAGGCAAAAAATGAAGGAATTAAAACAGAGTTACACATATAAAATTAAAAAGAACCTGGCCCTTCGATATTTATTAGGAATCCCCATGAAGCCATCGAAGCCTGAATATTTTCCAAGGAAAAATACGTAATAAACTCTCGGATAACAGTATGAGTTCCAAAGAATTTTCAAGGTAAAATTTTTCTACAATTACGGACGCACAAAAACATGAACGTTTCCAGGGAAAATGAACTAGTAAAGGAGGCAGTACAGAAGGATTTCGAAAAGGATAGAGAGCTATACAGTTATTTTTCCAGATACAGTATACGGTTTGACGAACGACCAAAAAATACTGGGATACAGCATTTCAGTCAGTTCTCATCGAAAACGTACCGGTACTAAATTCACAATTAATGCGAGAGTAGAAAGTGGACAGTTCGAATGTTATAAAACAAATTCTAGCCTCGGGACAAAATGCGAAAAATATGGAACAGAACGATCCAATGTTCGAGACCACATACCACGACAAAGCTTTGGCAGCTGTCGCCAATCAGCTCGATAGAACGCAACACATTTGCTACGATGACGGGCTTGAAAACGTTCAACTCGAAATGTCCATTACTGCCACCGACCGTTACAGCAACATTATTGCCCATAACCTGTAAAAAAAAAAAAGAAGTTATCGCAAAATGAACGACGACTTCGCAAAATGGAATTTCAAACAAGTTTCTCGGAAACACTTCGAACAAAAATCATGCAATTAAATTAATAAAAACATAAACTAAATATCCTAGCCGCACACTTCGAATAAATCGAGAAAAACACAAATACATCTAGAACATAGGTAAATAATAAAGAACATGAAGTCGCGGAGATAAGTCATTACAGTGACACGAAACCGTCACGAAGATGAAGCATTTGTAGCATAAGAGCCTACCGTTTCAAGATCATGACAAATGATGGCACTAAATCAAGGTTTGACTGTATTAATAATACTAAAAGCAGTGCTGTCCAATATATGGCCCGTGGGCTGGATATGGCCTCAAGAGAATCTTCATCCATCCAACAGTCCATTCCTTATAATTTTCAAGGCGACAGCCGCTATATATTGAAAAATGAATTTCAAAATCGGAAATGTTGCTTCACCCTTCGAAAATTATACAAGGCTATGCTAGGGATTCAATCCATAGACTGAATTAAATCTGGAACTTTCATTCAATCGGTGAACATTTTGAACTTCAACAATCTTTGTCTACTGCGGCCTGCGAAGACTCAGCGATGTGGCCCTCAGTTTCAGAAAAGAAAGTAATAATCCGGCCCTTGACCACATTTGACTCGGCTGACACTCCAACGATAACAGCAATCACAATTCCTCTAGCGACAATGCATTAAAAGCTGTCGCCAGACATCCTACGGGTTCGCTCAACAACGCAGAACCAATATCCTTCACTTTACCAAAAATAACTTTTCCAATCGCGTCAAATATGAACGTCGAAAGTCGCAAACCTGAGCAGCCACCATGGTGATGGCTTCGCACTGCGTCGGATTCACTTTTCCAGGCATGATGCTGCTCCCGGGTTCATTTTCGGGCAAAGACAATTCGCCCAATCCGCACCTCGGTGGGCTTGGGTTCTTTGCTTACAGCAACCGCTAAAAGTAGTCGCTGTGTCGTTAGTGCAAGTTGCGTGGTCTTTGAAGTTGGTAACGCAGCACTGTGCGCTCCCTGAGCTTGAATAAGCCACGTCTGCTGAATGGGAGCTTTGTCAACTCGGCAACTCTTTTCGAAACCTGACACGTGGAAAGAATTTCCAAAGATAAAATCACGTTATTTAATTGAAATACAGTACTCGCGATAAAATGGGGTGTTTTATAAATAAAAATATAAGACGGCGAATGTTGCCACGTCATGCCAACTGCCCCGAATTTAAATAATTCTTCAACCTCGAAAAAAAATACCGAGCAAAATTTGTTTGTAACTGTATCCAGATGTCAACCATCGTTAAAAAAAAACAGAAAAATGCTGATGAAGTAAGAAGACCGATGTGATGAAAGAATCAATCAATCTGGGACTACGTTAAACTCTTCGATATTGGAGCCGCGGAATGGTAGAATTACCCATGATCCATAACACAGTGTACTGGTTTCGCAAAATAGGTTTCCCCGCAAAACTATTTTTTTGGGGGATAACATGAAGGATATTGAAATTTGTTTTCACAAAACTAAATTTTTTGCCACAAAGAATATGCAAATTTAAGAAGTTCTGAATTAAAAATCGAGATTTTTTAAAATCAAGGAAGCATAGTTGAACATCTTATCTTCACAAATCGATGAATTCAGGAAAAGAGTTGTCAGTATTACTTCTTTTACATGCTAACCATATGAACTTAACGATTTTCTTCTTTAAAATACTGTACATAATTTTATTTTCCTCACAATCGTCTTTTACTGAGTGGCTGGAAAAAATTATAACAATTACAACGTAATTTCCAGAAAAAATGCGTTTCACACAACGAAAATTCGACGCAACAAAACTCATCCAAAATGGGATTACTTTCGTAACGTGGGGACTCATTGACCATTAAACTGCGGCTAACATGGTAGAACTTGCCAAATCGCGTGACAACACCTTTTCATATTCAAAGCCGTATGAAAATTTGCTGGTCTGTCCGGAATTAAATTCACAATGGATTTATGTAAATATTCAATTTCTTGCAAACCTTTTCGGCGAAACCGATGCGTGTATTCAACCCGGTTCCTACGGCAGTTCCTCCAATGCCAAGCATGTAAAGTCGCGGAAGCGTGGCTTCCACCCGTTGAATGCCAAATTCGATTTGCTGAGCATAGCCGCTGAATTCTTGTCCCAGGGTCAAAGGAGTCGCATCTTGCGTGTGAGTACGACCAATCTTGATGATGTCCTTGAATTCTTTTGACTTGTCTAGTAAAGCCTTGTGCAAAGCTTTCAACTGCAAGAGAAAACAGCATGAATAACGTTCATAAATTTCCTCGGAAATGAACTACAAGACACAATGCTCAAGAATGTCGACTCCGAAGAAAATCTTGCAGTAAGTTATGTCACCTCATATCTTGAACAACATAAAGAAACTCGTGCACTATACTGTTACAGCAGCAAATACGTTTTAATATTGAAGGAATAAAAGAAAGTAGAAAATCGTCCTTCCAACATCCCTCGATGAACTGAAAATTGTATAAGAATCAGATACAGAAATCTAAATATTCTTACACTTGGTTTCTATAAGAACACGAAATTTCTACCTTTTTACAGTTCTTAGTTATTAATGCAAGAAGAACTTCTCAACGCAATTACAGCTGTACTTCGTTAAACTACCCACGTATCTTGAAAAAAGGATTGAAAAAAAATTAGCAAATTTTTATGAACACGTCATTGCCACCACCCAACAATTTTTTTGAAAACAAAAACTGAACATTTAGAAATGACAAATTTCTCACGAGATTCAAGAAACATAATACAGTATTATGCTGTAGAACAAAATTATAATTTCAAAACTATCGTGTCAATAAAGCATACTGTGAAAAGAATAGGAACCTTCGGTCAACCCGTCCTTTATAAGGGAAGGTTAGTATGTCGCAGAACTTTTAAAAATAAACTATAGTCTTCTTTTATCTTTCAGGAACATTGTAGTACTACTTTTCAAGCCTAAAAAAAGGTTGAAAGTTGCATTCATATTGGACTCCACATTGGGACAACCTTTAAACATATTGCATCGTCAATAAATATCCAAGGATTTGCGCATATACCGTATGTGTACAGTAAACTGTATTATAAATTGAATACATTGTATATACAGGTACATACAGTACAGTATATATACAGTATATACAGTACTATTTACAATTCGAGGAACAGAAGAAAAAGCGGCAAACAATACCTATCACATGGGCAAAGATCCTCAAGGGGCCAGGGGTATCAAACAAAAATTCGCAATAAAATACTGTACAGAGAAAAGTACAGCTGCAGTGACAATTGAGCTCATAGACGGTCTCAAAAGACTTACATAAAAAAATCTGCAATAGGTGCATTCTCACATCTCTGCAAAAAAGTTTTCGAGAGACTCAATTTGAAAATTTTTAACGTTGAGGAGTGTTGATCAAACGTGTTGTTACTACGCGACATCGTCGGATCAGTACAACATAAATTATTTTGTTTGGACTTTCATGCGTAACTATGAACATATACTGTACATATACAAAAAGAAAAGAAAAAACTGAAAGAAATAACTCACTCCAGGGAGAAGCACATCGCGGATTTCCACAGCCACAGCAATGTGCATCGCAGTCGGGAACGTGTCATTGGAACTTTGACTCTTGTTAACGTGGTCGTTCGGATGAACCGGATTCTTTGATCCCAATTCTCCACCCATCATTTGGATGGCTCGGTTTGAGATCACCTATACAGTATTAAAATTCTACATTACATATTTTATAGTCACCAGACAAGGCAACCAAATTCCAAAAGGAATGATGAAAACGAAGGCTGTCGCGAGCAGTCACGAGATCCGCAACCGAATACAGCACCATAATTTTATATTATCTGTACCGTGCTCTTCACATCGCAAAATCTATGCGTACCAAAATCGCATTTTAACGGAGCACTCAACAATTTATATTCAATTTCATGTTTATCCTGCATCTGTATGTAGGAGCATTGCCACATTTGGACAAGAAATTGATGCAAAATTTATTTTCAATAATAAATGGAGATGTAATTTTCTCGGTCCGTTCAAGAAATTACTCCAGAAAATCTTGAGAATACTCGACATCAATCTGTTTCCATCAAGAACTTTTACAGCACATTCTGAGGTGAATCATTCAACATTTAAAACGGCAAGAACTTGGAATTATCTACTAATGTCTTGATGAAAGAAATGACGAGAACTGGCAAACCTTCTTCGACATCAAAATAAAAGTAATTCAAAAGAACTTCGGACCAGACTAACCTCGTTGCAATTCATATTCGACTGAGTTCCACTCCCAGTTTGCCAGATGACGAGCGGGAAATGATCTTCATACAATTTTCCACTGATGAGCTCAAACAGTTGGATTTGTACCTGCATAGAGAATAAAATCGGACCGGTGGTAAGGCTGACGATAGCATACCTCACCCGCAGCACAGCAGAGCTGTTGGAGAATTGGAGTGTACAAGGGCTAGGCGCGCGTGAAAGGGAGTATGCACTGTTTATTGTAGATGGAGCTAGTAGTCTGGGTCCCCCCAACTAGGATAGCTCCGGTGTCTCTCCACACGCTACAGGAGTTCACTACAATAAAGTTCAAGAGGCCAGAAAAAATTCGTCGTGGAGAGTTTTCTGGTCACAACGAAATTCAAGTGAACAGAGAAAATATGGTCGTGGGTAGAGTTTCACTGTACAGTAGAGAACTAATACAACACGTGGAAAGAAGCCTACAACACTCGGAAAAAATTCTTTACACAGATAATTTCGACGAGAAGTGCTTTTAATCCGTGAGAATCAAGCAGAACCTGCGATGATGGGCGTGCTTCGATTAATCCAAATACGTACAGGTGGACTCTTTCTACAACAAAATTCACGGGACCAGAAAATAATTCGTAGTGGAGAGAGTTTCGTTGCAGGGAGTCCACATGAATTTAGATTAATCGAAGCAGGCCCATCATCACAAGTTCTGCTGGATTCACTCGCAGTAAAAACACTTCTCATCTAAATAAAAAGTACGTAAAAGAATAAGTACTGTACTGGACTCACCGCATGGTTTGCGCTCCGTACAACTTATCCGCGGGCACTTCCAATTCTCCGAACGTATCCCGCTCCTTGCGCACACCCGTAGCCATCTTCATCGACGCCGAAGTCACAACTGAACGAGTCGCTGTCGGGCACATCAGTCCGCTACCAGCGGCATGCCGGGGTTTCGCGGTTGCCAACAGCACTCGCCGGGTAGCCAACCAGCTCAGTGTCCTCATCTCCACAGTACAGCCAAAAAACGGAACGAAGTCGCAAGAAACAAAAGCGATATTTGCTCAATCACGACGCGAAACCTGATCGCGAAATGATTTACAACCTGAAGCGAAAGAAATGACGATAACGTTAACGTCGAGAATTTTGTCGAGCAACCGATCGGAAACCGACTTAATTTTTGTTCTGAATAATTAATAAGTGTCATGACAGAAGCACCCAGTAGAAAATCAACAATGCAAAATTCACCCAAGAGACCATTAAAAAATTTTGAGTTGAGGAAACCAAGCATTTGTGTTGGGGAAAGAAAAAAGAATTACAGGAAATTGTAATTGGTGATATTCTAGGTCCTACATTGCTTTTGAATAAGTTGACAGGATACTGAACAAGAAGATAAGGATTCATTCGCCCGATCAGTTTATCATTTATTGCATTTTTAAAACACATGAAGTTGCATTTTCATCGCTTTCCCGTAAATAGAAAAATAGTCGAAAGGCCTCCAGGAAATTCGAGTCATGGAGCCTTGAGGAGGAAGGCCCTCGAGTTCAGGAGGTTTTTTACATGGTTATATTTGTTGAAATTCAGACACGGACTTGATATGGATATTTTGACGAATTGTTCGAATTATCCAGGTTCAACTAAATTTTGGAAAAAAACCTTCAATTTTGATGATTTCCAATACAGGCGGACTGCCCAGAACAACGCTTCATGAAGCTGAATCACTGTGGAGCGAATTTAAATTACAAAACCTCCGAATTCATGAATATAGGAAGAATATATACTGCATATTTGTACAGTATCCAGAAACATGCCTGTGCTTCACAAGCGATTCTTTCAAAGAGACGATTATCTGTACCTCACTCGATTTTCAAAGGACGCATAGTGAACAACTTATTTACTTTCAGGAATATTTTCCACAGGGCGCTTTTCTTCCGTGACGAACTTGAGAAAAACTGCCGCTCAAATAAGATCCATATAATTCACTATGATTAATTGAACCTGCATTGCGAAAGCACCCACCAAAAATGCAACGCAAAGCAGTGAACCGAGTTCTCCCTTACCAAGGTTCTCGAATTTCAATGAACGAATTTCACAACCACACCGAAAATTCAGTTGCGATATTCTAGCGTCAAGGTTGCCAGAGTATTTCACGGCGGTCAACTTTTCACCAGTAACGGAACGACTTTGAAAATATTGAAATAACGAAAAACCGAACTATCTAGTCCAGACATTCACCATCGCTTAGCCCAGATTAAATTCGTTTCTGAAAAAGCATAAATAAATACAGCTTCGACATTCTTTGGAAGGATAAGGTCCGCAATATTCCTTGCGTAATGCCCAAGTTTTCAACAACATTTTCGGTGTTCACTTCAACGGTACATGTACGAGAATACAGTAGACTTGGAGCCTCAATGAATTGACACTAGCAGTGAATCAACCTTTTTGATCAGTCCATAAACAGCCCACGGGCTCTACAGCCTGACATTCGAGTGCACCTCGCTTGAATTTAATCAATGAAAATTCCGAACTCAAAAACAAAAAAAAAGCCACCAGAAAATCATACCAACAGGACACCACCGATTCCACGGGGAGACACCGAAAGCTCGCGGGCGAAAAATACCTTCCGTAAAACCAACAATAATAATCATTCCCATATTCACACACGTGTAGAGATCTTGTGTAGCACCCGCATTTGCCACTCTATAGTTTGAATTCATACACATGAATTTCTTGCGGATTAACAGCTGGTTCTTAAAAATAACAATAATGGAATGAGATGGTTGGGAATCCTTGACTGGTTCCGCCAACGACGGAATACTCAGGAAGATGCGATCATTTGACTTTCTCAACTTTGGCACGGTCCTCAACATCGATTGAAGCAAGGGTTCGAGCAGCTGCAAGTCCTTGAAGAACAGCGAGGACCAGCTTCATAATTGCGACCGGAAGCAGAAGGAATATGAAGACTGGAATCACGCCTCCCGGGAAAATCCCTGAAAGATAATTTTTGAATTACAGCATTTACATACGAGTTTGAAGAATCGCCATCGCTGATCCGTTTCTGAGGTCAAGATGTGCTCCTCCATCATATTCAGTGTTCATTGAAAAATAATACAATTGGATACAAAATGTATCTGTCAAGACTGACACTCACGGGAACCAGGTCATGTCGGTTTACTGAAAATATCTTTATTGTTGCTTGAATAATATCAATTGATCTACAGGGATCACGAAAAGAGAATTCCCCGGACAATAGCATCACGGGAGAAAAGACACTAGGGATTATGTATTCGACTTGGTTTATGTGGTAAACCTTTTCATTTCTAGCGCACTTCGCAAATTAAACCATAGTCAATCTTGAAAGGCGTAATGCAAGAAAAAATCTTAGCATTTTTTGTGCAACCAATTTCCTCATTATTCAAGGCTATATATGGTAATACATTCGTATTTTCAAAACAAATTTGTCCAGAGGCTGACGATTTCAGGGCTAGTTTTGTTCGCAAGAGCTTAGGATAGAAAGTTTGAAAATTCACTGGTTATTTTCTATTCGTAGAAGAGATTTTTATGAAACACGGCAGTATCCTCAGAAATCTCGAAGACTCGATACTGAAAAAATATGCGTTATATACTATACCAGGAGGAAAGAAATTTTTAAAAATTTGACACTTTTCATAAAAAATTACTTATCCGACAGATACAGTATCATTTATAACAACCGTCGTAACTGATTTGCCTTCTAATAGAAGGTCCCCTGCATTCATGAATAATGTCAAGAAGGATGAACTGAGTCTCAACAATGAAGATTGTGGCAGAGTTTCCAACTATCTCATTGAAGAAAATTCATTTTCTCACAGTACAGTATTGCTAAATGTACATTCAATGTTTAATTAGAAAAAAAAAACAAAGACGGCTCGCTTCCTAAGTGGATGAAAAATTGGCAACATTTCGCAAATCTACTCACATGATGGACCCGACGTGAAATGGTATGCATAGCACAACATGTAAAACGTCTCGTTCCCAGCACACATGAAGAACAATACCGTCTTGTTGGTGTAATACAACTTCAGCAGAGGATTCTCGTTGGAGTCCGAGTCTTTATGAGAAGATCTGCCTTTCATTACGGTACTGAAAACCAACAGATGGTGCAAATAAAGTTATAAGTCGAGTTTAATCGTAATCACAGCGCTTCTCAAGGAATAACAAGTTTCAAGTGACAAAAATTAGACGCAATGAAACGAATCGGCCACGTGTGCTTTCCTGTACTTTTTTTCTACGTTTTCCTGTCACCAACACTTTACATCTGCTGAATGATCAACGCGTAGCAAAAATTCAGTTGATTATGCTGAACATGGGTTCAGAAGCAAAACTTGATGGAAAATGAAGCAACGAAAAAAAAAAGGAACGACGCGAGTAAATCCACAAAATTTTCAAGGAAAACTCTTGGAACAAACAGTTGGCAGTAATTACAACTTGAAAATTACGCACAAAAATATGCTCCTTGTTAGTAAGGGTTTTGAAAATTTGTGACAGATGAAAGAACTAACGCATGAACTAAAAAAATATTTTCAAAAATGTAAGCGGTACGCACGCGTGTAGATGAATCCAATGGCAAGATATATCAATGACAGCCGCTATCTGGAAAAATATTGTTTGACCAGGGTAGAAATTGGCCAGGCATATCAAGAGCGTCAAGGTAGCACACCTATCGACCAACTGATCCAACATCGCACCGAACTTCGTCGCTGCAGGTAAAAACCAGTTGTTGAAACGAATCAATGAAAAATGGTCGGTATTCAGTCCTCGGCTGTCGGGTTACTAGACATACATTGGTTTAGCGCCCTCGCAGCGTGACCATCCGCGGCATCCAGAATCGCACTCACGAAGTATAGGAACAACGTGACTGTGTGAGTATATCGCATAGTCAGGCATGCAAGAAGACTGGCGCCAATTCGTGCATAGCCTACGACAAAATGTTCCGGGTAAGAAACCATTTCAAATCGTTCCATTTCTGACGGAGTACTTGCCGATCAAATTGGGAATGAACAAGAAGACGTTATCCGTCTTGAGGAGCTCTTCCATTTCCGAACTTCCACCGAAGTGTTCAATCAATTAACCTAAGAATATCGCGAAAGAATTGGCATGAGACACGGTCATATATGGTATCGGTAATCACAGCGACGAAATGTAGCTTAGCACAACAGCGCAATTAAATGTTATCGCCGAGAGAACGAAGAACCAAATCGCGCAAGTGACTTGGGGTACGATTCTGACAGGAGCATGTGTACACAACATTGCAGACGACGGGCATCGTCGATTTCACAAATCAAAATTTTCGAAGATTTTGTGGATTCACAGCGAATTCAGTTTCAATTTTAGATTCGAATGGTCTTCATCACAAATTTCCCGATTACCATGAACTTCGTGAACGAGGAATCGGGAGCCAACTGTAAAGCCGAAATTGTGCATCACCAAGTTCGGGATCTACTGCTTTCTGCTCTTCCGAATTTTCCTCATAGTGACAGTGGCCCATATTAAAAATGGCTGCGGTTCTGGTCGCAACATTGCTACGGCGGTAGTGCGTACTCGGGCGAAATTCGGGGAGTATTCTCAGCTTTTTGGCGTCGTGTTTCTCTTGCAAAGTGCAATTGGAAGGATCCCTGACAACGAATATTGGTTTTTATTGTAAAATAAAAGTAAATTGTCGGGTTAAGACGGCCGTGTTTATCGGAGGAATTTCGGAAGTCCAATGATGTGTCGAGGAAGCCGTGCAATACATATACGCGCATCCTCGTCTTGCAAGCTCGACCAAAAAGAAGCGACAAGTGAACTACGGGATTTCCCTTTGATATCGTGTGAACATGTTTTTGTGACCCCCTTTTGTTTAATCGTACGAAGAGTTGTGTATCTTTAATGTTAACAAGTGCTCTACTTACAGTGCGTAAAAGATGGAGCGGCCGCCAGCCGATTTCATCGACATACGTTCATCGTCATTTTTCGATTCTTTGGCGGATCTCGATTCGACGTCCATTGAAGACTTCTGCATCGATTCGAACCTAATGACGTCGACTGTAGAGTCTCGTGTTCCGGAGGTTAAACCCCTCAACAGTGCTGGTCATTCGCATGCTTCGTCGGAAACATCACAAGCAGGAGCAACGCAACCTTCTGTCAGAGCAGCTGGCCCGTTTATGGTTTCCTTGGAATCGAAGCAGTCCAGTTTCTCGTCGGCAGTGTCACCACGAAGAAAAGCAGTCGTCGTTGGTCCCGTAAGAACAATCGTAACGCTTATGTGGGCTTCGTATCATGATGTTCATGTTATTTTTTCAGACTCACGCAAATGCGAAGATGATCAGGATTAGTTCTGATGCCCTTACAAGAACTACTCCGGTATCTGGAAGTATGGTTACGCTGAATAATGCTAAGTTCATTGCCGTCCCACTTGCATCCTCTTCAGCTAATCCCGGTAATGTTTCCACGGATGCTGGCACAAGGCCACAGTTGGTGAAAAGATTCATCCCATCTGTGACAAACTTGGGAAACGGGAAAGTATGTCACCAGTATGACCTTCGTTACGATACGAACATTTGTTATAGTAATATTTTCATTACTTTCCCAAGATCTTGAAGTTCATCGTTGCTCCCAGGCCGAAACCGCAGAGTCAAGCACCGTCACCTGTTGTCGTCCCCGTTCCAGCTAATGTCGTGGTTAGTACTGCAGTTTACGTGAAACCGCCGCAAAAGGAAATTTGTAGTGGACATCGAATGATCTGTTTTCGTGCAGTTATCGTCCTCCGCGAATGCTGAAAAGGCGTTATAAATTATATCGTTCCATGATAGCGTTACGAATGTGTTCTGAAATGTCAAAGGAAATCCGTGTGAGTTGCTAAGCCGTAAGCGCAATTTATCTGGGAAAGGATATATTTGAATGGAAACATAGATTACATAAATGGATTTTTCGTGTCCTTCAGTTGCTGAAAAACCTACGTGGTGAAGAAATCTGTGTAAACGCAGATTTTCGCTGCACAGAGAAGCTTTTTCTGTAATTTTGCGTCCAGTTAGTGCGTTGAAGAGTGGTCTGCGCCACAAACAGATTTTTCTTGTTCCATTAAATCTTGTATTTCTATTTATTAATTCAGCAAGGACCTAGGCTCATTCGTCCGACATCCGTCATACCCATCAGTTTTGCATCTGACTCAACTTCTGGATCGATACAGTCAAAGACGTCAAGCGGTTGCCAGATCCTTCAAGTGAAGAAACCACTGTTGGTTACCACTGTGAGTACTGTAGTTTGAAAATACAGTGCAATACTTTTATATTTTCTAGTAGTTAAACTCGATTTGAACAATCTATTATAATTTTTAAAGGTATGAGATGCGAAGGGTTGAGATCAATGTCAACCGTTGATTCAAATGCGTTTTTTTTAAAGTCCTGACTCCAAATTTCAATTATTGTAATTGTAGGGTCTTCCAACATCGTCCGTTGCTTCGAGAATTGAAGTTCCGGGTGGAGTGAGGATGGCTGCCCAGAAGTCGAACGTGAATCATTACATCGAAATCAATGGAAAACTGACACCGATTCAGATTTCAGTCCCGTCATCCTCGATTTCAACTGTTCCAATAAGAAAACCGCCCGCTTCTCCTCAGCGACAATTGAAACTATCTCCAACTTCAATACCAACGTCGAAGCTCACGGCTTCCGAAACTGCTCTTCTCGACCACAATTTCACGTTCAAAACCCTGGTGAAAAAGCACTTGAAACCCCGCTCACCCTCGAGGCAGGATGAAAAGAATGAAATAGATGTTGTTGACGAGCTAGAAAACGGAGAAATTGGAATTTTGGATCAAAAGAACGATTTGAAGAGAAAGAAAATGGATTTGTTGAGACGAGAAACAGACGAGAAGCCGGAAATCGTGGCGGAACTTAATGACAAACGCGACGCCAAAAAGTCGAAGCTCGTCCGGAAAGTGGCCGAACGTAAACGGAAAACGTGCAACTGCGCCAAGTCAATGTGTTTGAAGTTGTACTGCGACTGCTTTGCATCTGGGGAATTTTGCGATGGTTGCAATTGCGTGAATTGCTTCAACAACCTGGATCACGAAGAAGAACGTCAGCGGGTTGTTGCGCTTATGTTGGAGCGGAACCCGAGTGCGTTTCGTCCGAAAATCGGTGCCGTTGACGATGGGAAAAGGCACAATCGAGGCTGCAACTGCAAGAGGACCTATTGCATTAAGAACTACTGTGAATGCTTTGAGGTTAGTCTTGAATTGCCTTTTTCTAAATTATTCTTCGATCCATTATTGAGACACAAATTGTCCGTTTCATTGTTCTAAAAGTGAAGTTCTCAATAAGTCGAAATAGGGCCCCTTTATTGGAAATGACGCTACGGTGCAGTACTGTACTTGATGAAATTTTGTTATAGTCTTTAACTTGAGTTGAGTTAAATTTGTGGAATGCTGAGAAAGTAGATGTAAATGTTTATATTGTATCCCAATCGCAGTCCTAATGAATCTTTCTTCATGTGTGTGTGTTCGAAATTTTATGCAATACTCCTGTATCATTCTGATCTAATTTTGTTCCTCGATCGTGGAAGTTCTGGGAGTGAAAACCAATAGTTCAGTTTTTCTCTTAGGCTGTGCTGTGCATCACATTATTATTTTTTTTTTTAGCATGTAATCCTCAATATCCGGCTAATGACTGGAATCCTCGCTCGTAAAATCAAGTATTGTATGACTATCATCTTTTCGAAATTTAAGGTAATTTAAGCTGTTGAAGCAAATTTTAGGCTGCGTCTTGTATCCAAGAATTACATTACATCTGGATTCTAACGATCTTTGAAATGCTTGAGCATGGATGATTCATTGTATCATTCGAGGAAGTGAAATAACTCGAGTACTGTACACGAACGTCTTCGCATCCTCTTAGTGATTGAAAATGTGCTCATGTTTGACTGAAGCCTAAATATTTCATGTTCTACTCTTGAAAATTTATATGCTAGTTGGTCCGAGCTTGTCCGCCTGATCTTTCAGGTTACAGTTAACTTTGGAACTACTTCGCCACGAACATGTCAACCGGACTGGTCTAAATTTAATCCAAATAATACGGATTGTTCAACTCCGATTGTCCCTGATTTCGTGGTTTTCTTTGCTATAAAATAGATGTCGCGTGAAAATGTCATGAACTTCATGATTCTAAATAAGTTTCGGTCGTGTTCTTCGGAGCTACGTCTGGTTCAGTTGATTTTCATTGGGTACAGGGCTTTCCACGAATACTGGGGGACCATGTTGTTGTGACCCTTTGGAAGCAAAATGCAAATGAAAAAACGGGTTCTGTGATTTTTATCTCACTTCTGAGTAAAGCTAACTATAACTGCCTCGCGGGAATAGGAAAAATGAAGTCACACCCACAGCTTGTGAATTCCCCATTCGTTATCAAATCGGTACAGCAGTTTCTTGATAAAATCAAGTGATGCTCAGAAGAATCCAACGAAGTTCTAATTTTCGTTTGAAAATTATTCAGATTGTAGAAAATGTAATTCCATTCAACTTAGACTTTGAGGACGAGTCAACGTGTTTGAATCAGAAGTGGTCTCCGTGTTTCTAACTCGATGTATGTTGCCCACGAGTCATGCCTGATTCCTCATTAAAAAAAATCAACTTAACGAAACCGCAATTCAATATCCTTCTATGTGATTTACAGCTTGACGTCCACAAATTGATGATGATTAATACGGAGAACGAAATCCTTAAAAATTGAGTGTTTATTTTACTTTCACCCTGTATAGACGAAAAGAGAACCTTAATCATGATTGATAGTGAGTGTAGTTCTGATTCAGCATGCCCCATCATCCTTATTTCAATGTGACTCATGATTTCTAACTTGTTCAAATAAATCATGACAGGAAGTTAAAATTAAACGTGAGTAAATATCGTATTTACTCGAGTCCCCCGCGCCCTGGAGTAGAACACACATCCGGATTTATCAGCCTAAATTTTCGATAAAATTCTTTCCCGGAATGAGACATTTTTAGTGACTCCAAAGTGGTTTAAAAAAAAACACATTAGTCGTCGAATTTACAATTAAACATGGGTTGCTTGAAACTCAGTCCACCAATTTTTTTCCATTGGTTTTATCATTACAGTAATTATTTTTGTTGTTGAAATCTGTTCGAAATTTCCCTTGAATTCAACGCTTACCTAAAGCTATGCAACTTTTTGAAATTTTTTACTCGCCTGTAACGCGCTACCTTTTTTCCCTCTGAATTTCGATCTGCAATTTTATTCGCCTTCGTCACGATATTTTCTGTACTAGGCGTATTTCAATTCTGAATATTGTAAGAAATGCTTGTACAGTATTGAATTGCAATATCTTGACCTGATACTTTTTCTTGGCTTTGTAAATAAACTCAGACTCTCCGTACAACTATCTTGTCTGCAACAATTTTCTTTTGGACCCATGGGGTTCTCTCCCCATATTATCGTGGGGGTTCTCTGCAACGAAATTCTCTCCAACGACTTTTTCTCCTTGTCCCTTGAATTTCGTTGTAGAGCGAGTCCACCTGAATCTCTAAATTCTACTTTCCTATGGAATGGAAAAAAAAGATCGCTTTGAAGTTGAAAATACGGATAGTGTTTTCTATGGAGTGATCTTCAAGCTGTACAAGTTTTCTCCCCAGCTCCAAAAGCAATTGGATTCAGATTATTATTATTATTTTTTGTTTAAACAAGTAATGGCTGTGTGATTCAATCAGGTGCATGTTGGAAGAAAGTATTAATCACAGTCTTGACTATTCCAGGCCAAAATATTGTGTACTCATCTCTGCCGCTGCAACGGATGCAAGAACCAAGGCGACGAAACGTCACGTCAGGTGCTGGTGAAACTCTGCGACGCTGCCGACCACGAGGCGAAGAAACGACTGCAGAACCGTCCAGTCAACCGTTTCTCTCGTCCGGAAACCAGCGAACCCGCATTCCCGCACACTTTAACCCCGGACACGTTCAGTTTCCACGCGTCACCGGATCTGGACGGAGTGTGGGACTATTTTCGCGGCGAAGTGATTGAAGCCACGTGCATGTGTCTGTTGGGCAAGGCCCGAGAGTGTGTGGAGCAAGGCATGCAGGGTGGCAAGTTGGAGGAGGCTGTGATCAACGAGTGCAAGCTGTGCATTGATCAGATTATCCAGCATGCACAGGGAGAGCAAGTGCACTTTCAGAAGATGCAGCAGGCTGCGGAGAGAGCTGCTGATAAGTTGAAACAGAGTGTACAAATGTATTCTGGTGAACGACGAGGAAAGGGCGTGAGGAGAAAAATTGACGTATAATGAAAAATCGGATTCCTAGAGCGAGTTATAAAATGCATTCGTGTGTTCAGTTTTTCCGGTCTTGAAAAAAAAGAAGAGGAAATAATTGGGAATGGATTCCGCGGAATGTGTCTTTGGATTCACCGAACATGTTTGGGTGCTTTTCACTTGAATGCCCTTAGTCCCTATCTTTGATTGGATTTTTCTCCTCGGTTTCGGGGTTGTGGCTTAAATCCCTTGGCGACGTTAAAGGTACCGTGCGTAAATTTATTTACCGATTTTGCCAGTTCGGTGATTTCGAGTCTGTTTGGGTGGATGAAAGTCATCATTGAATATTTTTCGCACTGTCCATTTTCCATCACCCGTGTAGTCATGTTGAAATGGAGCAAAGACATAACACTTTGTTATGTTTGACCATCACAGTTGGAGAAGGGTTTTTGCGCTTACTTGATTCTAGAGGGAATCGATGAATTGATTTTATGGTGTCACTGAAATATTGAAAGTTTTGATCATTCTGTTTCTTTGAAGTCTCCCATTCCGAAAATCTGTTTTTCTGATCATAAAATTTGGATAAAAAATGTAAAATAAAGTACCATGCGCATCCCATTCGTAGTGCCTGAAAATTGCATTTCTATAATTTTAAATTGGAACACCAGCATTTGACTTTAACTTGAATTGCACCAAAATAGAGTAATGTAGTATTATACTTTGATTTTATACATTTTTCCATATGCAGTTGAACCTCAGTAAATTGAGCACCCCTAATGTAAGTGGTTTCCAATATGTCAAATTTATGCAAGTCATTGTCTGAATTCTTGTGGAAACAATTTATTAAAAACCACCTGAACTCAAAGGCCTTCCTCCTCAAATCTATATCACGCAAATTTTTTAGAGATCTTTTGGGACTTTTTTTTTCATGAGGAAAGAGAAACGCAATAGGAGGTAACCTCATGTATTTAAAAAGGAAGTCAAGACAAATTGAGCAGAAAACTTTGGTTTCCAAGTTCAACCTCTTGTTATCTCACAGATGAAGCATTTTAATGACCAGAACATCACTAATCACAATTTCCTGAAATTCTTCCTTTTCCCGAAAAAAATTCCTTCTTTTCATAACTTTATACTTGCCTAACTTGAATGTTTTTACTTGTCCCATAAATTTTGACTTACAGAGGTTCAACTGTAAAAAAATGTTTGTTGAATCCATCAAAAATATCTGTTCGAAACTTAGAGTATTAAACATCAAAGGTTTTACAAATTTGAGAAATTTCATGCCGAACTATGAAGCAACACCACCTTTCCTTCCTTTGTAGTTCTAGAAGAAAGTTGGCGCATGGTAATTGTGTAAAATTCTGTGCAATTGGGAAATCTGTTCATTGCTGCTAAATATAAAGGTTAACTTGGAATATCAGTTGGCCAGAGATCGTGCTCCAATAAAAGACAATAATAGGAAAGGAATATATGTTTTGTATATGTTCAATTTATCTCTTATCCCGCAGTGGTTTTGAAGATACTGACACGAAGTTTGAGAACACCTTGTTATGGTAAAGACTGAACTTCTTGGCGAACTCATCTGTATCTAACATGGAAAGCTAACCCGGGCATCAAAGTGGAAAGCGCTCACTTTGTTCATGGGTAACCGCCCTATTTCTGGTCAGAATTTGTCCCGTGGAAAAAACATTATTGCACATTGAGTCATTGGTTGATGAAAAAAGAGGATTTTTTTTTCAAAGCAGAATCGTGTTCGGAGTGCTTTTCTTTCGTTGAAAGTTTTGTGTGCAGGCATTGCTGAAAAGTTACGACGAGGAAGAAAGTTCGTGGGTGTTGCTTTCTATGCCGAGTCACGTGACGGAGCTGGTTATAATCGATTTTTCGACGTTTTGTACACTTGATGTGGCGATTGGAATCATATTTTATCAGATTTTCTTCAGACTGCGTTGTTCTGTTTAGCTTTTAGTGGAAATTTCAGAATTTATAATTTTTTCTCTTTGTTTACCTCCAGATTTCTGAATCTTGCTCGTGTTTTCTGCAAACTGTGACGATGGAGAGACACGTTCACTGTGAGAACTGTTACGTGACACCCGAGTTTGGGGTTTTGAATCCGCGAAAGTTTAATCGATGGACAACCGGCGACGGTGATGGGTCAAAGCATGTGGCCTTGTGTGCGTGGGAAGAACGATGCAAGTTCATTCACTGCGAGAATCTGTGCGGATCCGTTTTCCATGGATGCAAACTCGATGAGCACAAGAAATTGTGCTCCATGGAACTTGTGCCTTGCGTCAATGCCGGTGTGTTAGACATTTTCGAGTTCTTATTAAATACTTGGGTTTTCCCAGTTGCACGCGACCTCTGACATTTTTTAATGTCTTCGTGACTTGTGAGTGTAAAAAGAAAAAAAATGTCATATGTCATGATGTTTTAAGATCTGAGGCAGTCTTGTGCAACCCGTGGCCCACAGACCAGCACTGGTCCACAGCAGTTTTTTCATTGCCCATCCAAAGGAAGTTTTCATCAGAATAATAAATTTACCAAAAGTAGTAGGCAAGTCTGTTATGTTTATTTGAAATTTTGGAAGTACGAGGGTTCTAACAAAAGTTCTCGGAGTAGCAATGAAAATGGCCTACAATTGAGCTGAGAAAAATGTATTCTCTAGCCAAAACATATTCTTTGGCACAAAAAAAAATCAGCCCGGTTTGACAATTCTTTTCAATTTTTTTGAAAAATTCATTCATATAGAGTTTTGCTCTCCACTCAAAAAAACACCTTCACAGCCGCCAAAATGGCGGCCAATGTGGCGGCTGTGAAGGCGGCTGTTGATGAAAATGGCGGAATTGCATTGAATGACCTGGAGGCAACCCTTAGAAAGAATGCCAAGTTGATTTCAAAAATTCTGAGGGGAAAGCTGGGCTACAACAAAAAAAGGGCGCCTCATTTTTTGAGTGGAGAGCAAAACTCTATATGAATGAATTTTGCAAAAAAATTGAAAAGAATTGTCAAACCGGGCTGATTTTTTTTTTGTGCCAAAGAATATGTTTTGGCTAGAGAATACATTTTTCTCAGCTCAATTGTAGGCCATTTTCATTGCTACTCCGAGAACTTTTGTTAGAACCCTCGTACAATGGCATTCGAAATTATCTGATGAGAAATGTCAGCTTCTCTCATAATAACACCTGGAAAAATTTTTCACTTGCTGAAATAAATTCAAGTTTTCATTCTAACTTTCTAAGAAACCTCTCTTGAAGCCCAGCTTTCTAATGTTTTGGAAGAGATTGCACTATCCTTGCTTCATTGGTTCTAGACTTGATTTTTGCATGGAAAGTTATGTTGGCAGTATCATCATGCTGTACTGTGTATTGGAAACCTTTTCTCAACTATCTGAAAAAAATCATGGGACATTCAAACGTTGGGGGCAATTCCATGATTTATTTTTCAATCACACCTACTCCAAGAGTATTAGAGGTCGCATCCAACTTGGACAGGCCTTGTACTGTACCTTAGTTACTTCAGTACCATGTGCCCTGAAATAAGGCAAATACCTAAATTCTTGAACTGTAAAAAGGTATCCTCAAGGAAGAAGCGCATCCAATTTTAGAGACTGAAAATGAAAATATTCTGAAGAATAAAATGCATCAGAATTTGAATTTTTACCTGGATTGCCGTCTGAGTGAATTTTAATTTTTCAGCATTACAATTTTTCTACGTAAGTACAAATTGTTTGAAAATTCCGTGTTGGACTCGAGTATGAGGGGCACCGAAGCTTTGAAATTGGAAAAAAGAGTAACCCTGTTCATGACCTGCACCCACTTTTTTCTTGATTTCAAAAAAAAAAAAGGCGCGCGTGGTACTCTAGTGAATATGTTGATCTTTGTTCTTTTAACTAATTCAGCCTGATGTAGTACCTCACCACCATTAGTTCTGAAATCATGCCAAACAGGTGTAGCTCGAATCTCGTCTCTGACCAAAATGATATAATTAAGTGAACCAATCCTTCCAGTCGAACTACGATAATCTGCTGTTTATCAGTGTTAGCATAACACACACCGTAACAAAGTTAGGATGGAATGAGAGTGTTGTAGAACGTAGAACCGTGTTGCAGCGAATATCTTTGTGAAGAATACATTCGTGAAGTGAATTCGGTTCGAGGTCCCTTCCCGGTAGCCAAAATATTGCATGATTTTCTTGGGAATGGATTTTTTGTTATGACGCAGCAGTATCACTGATCCCAATAGCTTCATGGTAGCGAGATATTATTGTACAGTACTTTACAGTAGTACTAAATATGTGCATGAAGCTGGAACACATGGAATATACATCCTGAGCATCCGTGTTGTTATCGCGAACTTGTTCTGTATTCCGTGGAGAATTTTTATTTCGAACGAAGTATTGAGGTACATATTTTGATTTGTCTTCTAAAATTAGTCGAGTGTCGAAGTCATGTACGCAAATACTGAATATATCTTGTCTTACACTTCCCGTTATCCAATCTCAAGGTAGAATGTGTTGAGTTAAATCCGACGCTTGTCCAATTCCTGATCCAAAGTCCGACCTATGAAAGTTCGGAGGGAGAAAGAGAATTTCTGTAAGAAGTGCTTTTGTTATTTGTGATGACGGCTCACCGCTGGATTAGAATTTGATTTAACGTAAATCTGTAAGTGAACATCAGTCTGTCCGCTAAGAAAGATTTTCTCAGGATTTTAATCCCAAGAGCCACCCATGATAATCTTGTTTGTGCATGTGCATTTTTCTTGGGACATATCCCTACTCCATCATTCGGGATATGATGATGTTCCCGTGGTATTTGTGAATTTCAATGGCCATACCACGTTGAAAGTACCCATCCTCGTTCGATCACGGCAGTTAAGAAACGTTGAGCCTGGTTAGTACTTGGATGGTAGACCGCCTGGGAACACCGGTATAGCAGGCAGGGCATACTCCCCAGGTACAGCGTACTCCAGAGTACACCCTATCTAGACAGGGTGTACTTGAGGAGTACACTGTGCCTGACACAGAGGTCCTGGCACAGTATAGTCCATCAGGTAGGGCATACTCCCCCCAGAATTCCCAGTTGCAGTGTTACCCACCAGTGGGGTTGTTTTCAAGCAGTGGGGGTGTTTTCAAGTTTAGTTGAGGTTTCTGCCACCAGTGGGGGTGTTTCCCACCAGTGGGGGTGTTTCATGGATTTGAGTTTCATGTCAAGTACCATCATGCAGGAATCACTGATATTCCCAGGAAAGCTTCCAGTTTTTTTTTTCAATGATGGAAGGTGTATTGCAAAAAAGTATTCCTTTGCAAAGTGAATTCAAACATAGAATATTCAATGTCACCCTGGTTTGTTTTTTATTTGTGCGCAGGGATGTGTTTCTCAGTTATAACCCAATTTTATCCCTTGGAAAATGCCTGAATTTTCTTGATTTTGGCCCATTTTGAAACATGACAATGGTTTTTTTGCCACTTGGTGATTTTGCACAAGATTGGGTCTTCCCTTTAGAAAGTAATGAAGAGAAATTTGTGGTGCTTTACAAGGGTGGTACTGATTCAGGGGTTCTTTGACTGGTATGTTTTTACAAATATTGCCCACAAATTCTGAAATCGAATTGTTCCAAAACTCGTCAATCCATTTTAAGCCCAGAGAATTATTCAAAGAATGGCTGCGTTATAATATGGCTCAGCTGTACTTACATATTTATTTGGAAATATTACCATACTTCCAGCCAGACATGACTGGGAGAATTATAATACTGGGCCATACAGACCTGTGCGAATGTCGTTATTGTGCTCTTTGTCATCTTGCTTGATCAGTATATTGTATACTATCACAGCAGCCATTCATAAAAATAATGAAGCAGTAGAATCAGAAATTATTTGTTGATGACGTGATAGTGATACTGATGGGAAATTCGGTACTGTATAATTGTTTATCACAGTTCAAAACACAATAAATCAACATTGGCCGCGCATCTATTGTGTGCAAGCGAAAGGAGAGTGGTTGGCTGGAATTTACACTGATGTAATCCGAATTGCGCGAAGATACGAAAAGAATCGAACATGCGAAGGTTTCCTGGGAGATAACCCTACCTAGAAAAGAGTATATTCATCACTCAGAAAAATAGATACAGTGACTGCAGTGAACTATTCTATTTCATTGCGAAAGACTGTGAAGAATTTTTTTTCCAAATTCTTGTTCTCTTAGTGAAATCTAATGTCAACGGCCATACCACGTTGAAAACACCCGTTCTCGTTCGATCACGGTAGTTAAGCAACGTTGGGCCCGGTTAGTACTTGGATGGGAGACCGCCTGGGAACACCGGGTGCTGTTGACTTTTTGCTTCCTCAATCGAAATGGAATTAATGCCTAATCTTCCAAGAAAATGCCCTATCATTCATTCTTTTATTTTTTATCGGAATGTGATATCTGTGAGAGAGGAGGATCGGTTTCCTAGCAGAAATTCTTTTTTCCAACGTGGGAACCTCTCCTGAAAGGATGCTTTCTTTAACATTTTTGAAAACGGGAATGAAACGTCCCTTCCAATTGATGTTTGCATTCAGATTTCTTCAAATCGACGAAAAACGGCGGTGTATGTCCTAGATGACTGATTCTTGACTTGCGGGTTGAAATATTATTTTCGAAATACGGTATGTGTCCGACATACTCAGATAGTCAATACTGTACATACATTTTTCGAAATCAACGTTTGATGTGACAAACTTCGGAATATTCCAGTTTTCATGACGTGCAATTACGTTGTCCGTAAGTTTGGGAAGATTCAACAAAGTACCTGAAAAATATCGATTGACAAAAACGAAGTACTGTACTGTACAGTATCGGACTGAATGCCTGTTCCTTCCCCTTCTGTTCGTGTCAACGGCCATACCACGTTGAAAGCACCCGTTCTCGTTCGATCACGGCAGTTAAGCAACGTTGGGCCCGGTTAGTACTTGGATGGGAGACCGCCTGGGAACACCGGGTGCTGTTGACTTTTTCCTCACGCAGAATAAATATATTTCTCCTTCAAGGCTTCAACAAAAATAATTTTTGTTCCTTGCTCTTTCATTCCATTGGACAGTGAGGAAGATGAAGAAGTTCTCAAGAGAAAATAATTTTTTCAAATATGCGGACCTCTCCTGACCAAGGGATCCTTGGACGCGTTTTTTCCCCCGTTTCTGAAGATGAGGAAGAAACTTCTTTCCAATTGTTGGTATTCAGGTTTCTTCAAACCAATGAAAATCCTGTGTTCATGTCAAGCCTTGAGGATGATTCTCAAACGGCATCAAACCTGTTTTCCTCAAATGATCCGTTTAATAAGGGCTGATTTTATTACATACATTTTAATTTCAGGGTCACCCGTAACAGACATAGCAAACTTCCAGTTTCAATGATTTTCAATGGTCCCTTCTATTACCTAAGTCTGTGAAACTGGAAACAGTTGGCATGAATTCAAAATATCAATCAGATCAACTAGGTGCAGTAGTGCTACGAGTGTCTGTTCTTTTCCCGCTATTGGATGTCAACGGCCATACCACGTTGAATCGTGGGCAAGAGCAAGCTAGTGCCGTCAATTCGTTGCAACCCGGGCCAATCATGAACCTACCGAGACCGCCTGGGAACACCGGGTGCTGTTGACTTTTTCCACACACAAGCGGAATGAATGCCTTGTCCCTGCACCAGCAAGTTTTTTTTTCCTTTGCTCTTTTATTCAATTGGAAAGTGAGGAAGATCAAGAAGTTCTCAGCAGAATTCAATTTTTTCCAATATGTGGGACCTCTTATGACCAAGGGATCGGCGGACGCGTTTATTTCCCGTTCTTGAAGAAAAGGAAGAAAATCCAGTGCGATTGTTTGCATTCAAGCCAATGAAAATGCGCGTTTGTTCCCTGGCATGATGATCCTCGAACGGCATGAAAAAAAAATTTTCGTCAGAAGATTCGCCCTACATGCGCTGATTATACCGGTATTACATGAATTTATTCAACAGACATGGCAAACTTCCAGTTTCAATGATTTTCAATGGTCCCTTCTATTACGTTAGTCTGTAAAACTTGAAACAGTTCCGTTGAATTCGAAATATCCTATCAGATAAACTAAGTGCAGTAGTGCTTGTTCCTTTCCCTTCTTTTTTTGTCGACGGCCATACCATGGCATTGGGCCTCTTAAGGAATTCGAAAATCGAACGAACTTCGTTGTACTGTACATCTGTACTGTATTTTGTCTTTCTCCATTTTTTCCGTTGAATGCGAAAATGGTTTAATTTCCGAAGTACAGGAATATACTCGTCTTTATTCGGAAAAGCTCCGAGTGCCGAACTACCGTTTCACTAAATTGTAGAGTCTTGCTTCCATGAAAATAACGGACGGGGAAAAACGTGCAGTGTTGAGCATTCTTTGGGTCCAGTTTCTGCCGGTTTCGGGGACCTCTGAGAAACCCTAACAGCCTTTTCGCGAAGGGAAGAGATAGAAACCTCTTGGTCTATTTTTCGCATTCATTATTTTTTAAACCTATGGAAAAATAACTTGGTTATTCTCATTTCGAGAATAAATCACAATCGGAATTAATTTTTTCACGTTAGCGCGACGCATGCTGATTTAAAATTTTCAAGATCACTGTTCAATTCCCTAGACATTGCAAGTGTCCAGTTTTTAAGAAATGCCATTGTCCATGCTAAATTTTACGAAATTAGGAACAGTGCACTTGAGAATCAGTGCCAAAAATATATCCTGATAAAACCAATTTTTGGTGTGGGATTGAGTTCCCTTCAAATATTTTGTAAATGTCAAAAATGGCCATACCACGTTGAAATCATCCGTTCTCGTCTGATCACGGCAGTTGAACAGCGTTGGGTCACAGTTTTTTTTTTCTCCATTTCTCACTTGTTCCTCATTCTCGCAAGAGAAAGTACAGTAGTTGCAAGATTTAAAATTGAGTGACCCGCCTTCATTATGATTTATATCCGAGCTATAACTTGAAAATTTTCGTCCATGTTTGTTACAGTATCTTTGTACTCGAAGTGAGTTTCAGTTTTCCAGGCGTATTGGGAATTACAGTATTCCTGAATGTTACCCAAAATGTCTTCGTGAGATTTCCTACTCATGAAATTACTCCATATTTTTACAGCATTTCTCTCTGTCCGGAGAAGAAAATTGAATTTATTGGAGGAGTGATGATGCAGAATTAGAAATCAGCTCATTCTTCTGCTGTATTTCGAGCACTGATGAAATAAGCTCAAATTACTTACCAATATTGGTGATGCTGTAGAAAAGTATATTATATACTGTAACATGCATCTTTACTATAAAAACGTACACTGCACTTTAGAGAATACAATTTTCACCTTTCTTTGGAAAGTATCGATTTTAGTAGATTCCTTTCATAAGTCCAAAAAATGCAGAGACGTGGAATCAGTACTTTTAAAAAGTTGTGTTTCAATAGATTTGAAGAATGTAGAAATAAGTGGAATCTTATTCACGTAAGGAACAGAACCGCAGTATGTGCCAGAACGAATGGAGGCACTAAATGGAGGGTATTCTAAAAGTGGGGGATGGGGTTATTCCAGGGTTTCTGTTGTAGGAAAAATAAGCTTGTTGACAGAATGTGTTGGACTACTCAGTCCGTTTTATAAGAGAGAATAGACACAAAATAATTTGAAGCTGAAATGTAATATTTGTATATTGTGTTCTGAAACAGTTACAGTATTTAGACGGAACGCAGTATTTTAGATTTTTACATGTATTATGTCTAGTGCAAAAGGAGAAGTTGTTCCTTATGATGTTTTATGCATTTGAGTTTCATATCAAGTGTCATCATGCAGGAATCACTGATGTTCCTAGGAAAGCTTCAACATTTTTTTTTAATGATGGAAGGTGTATTGCAAAAAAGTATTCCTTTGCAAAGTGAATTCAAACATAGAATATTCAATGTGACCCTGGTTTGTTTTTTATTTGTGCGCAGGAATGTGATTCTCAGTTATAACCATGTATCCCTTGGAAAATTCCTGCATTTTCTTGATTTTGGCTAATTTTTTAAACATGATGGTGGTTTTTTTGCCACTGATTGATTTTGCACAAAATTGAGTCTTCCCTTTAGAAAGTAATGAAGAGAAATTTGTGGTGCTTTGCGAGGGTGGCACTGAATAGGGGTTCACTGGCAGTTGTGTTTTTACAAGTATTATCTACATAATTCCTGAAATCAAATTATTCAAAAACTCATCAATCCTTCTGAAGCTCTGAGAATTCGTCAAAGAACGGCCGCGTTATTTTATGGCTAAACTGTACTTGGACATTTTTTCCAAAATATTACCATATTTCCAGCAAGACATGACTGGAAGAATTGTAATATGGGCCCCTTCAGACCTGTGCAAAACTCTTTTTTGTGTTTTTCTTCATCATACTTGATCAGCATTCAGCGTACAGTATTGTATAATATAACAGCAGCCATCCAAAAAATAATGAAGCAGTAGAAGGATAAATTATTTGTGGATGACGTGATAGTGATGCTGATGGGAAATTCGGTACTGTATATCACAGTTCAAAACACAATGAATGAACACTAGGCGCGCATCTATTGTGTGCAAACGAAAGGAGATTGGTTGGCTGGAATCTACAGTAATGTAATTCAAATTGCGCGAAGATACA